>MCJB01051352.1:109781-161900 GCA_002018475.1 Nicotiana obtusifolia | reverse complement strand
CTTATGAAACGGATATCATATCATTCAAATACCTTAAAACATGACATTTTGGTAATGTTAAACACCTCTCGATTTTCCCAAAAACGCGAGTTACAACTTCCTTAACTCGTTTATCCTCTAATACTTGTTAACCGCCCTTGTACACCTTTGCATCGTTTAGGACCAATAGGACTAAACTCTTATTGTCTCCAAGGTAATTCCCTTCTCGAACCAAGGTAGACTATCTTACAGTGTAATCTAACACGTACAAATATGGGTTATAACACCCTCCCCCCCTTAGGAACATTCGTCCTCGAATGTTGAGGGATATCTCAACTCTCAAAATAAGTTAGCCATAACTCACCTTAACTGTCATTTACCGTGGTCCGAGATGTACTTGCTGCACCTGACTCAGCAATAGTACCTGAAATCTGGAACAAATGGGGGTATCGGGCTTTCATATCTTCTTCAGCCTCCCACGTCATCTCTTCTATATTATTATTCCTCCACAATACCTTAACCGAAGCTACTTCCTTAGTTCTCAATTTACGAACTTGACGATCTAAGATGGCGACAGGAGATTCCTCGTACGACAAGTCCTCAGTAACTTGAATATCCTCAATAGGGGTGATATGATAAGGATCTCCTAAGCATTTACGAAGCATGGAGACATGAAAGACCGGATGGACTGCCTCTAGCTCTGGTGGCAAATCAAGTTTATAAGCAACTTGGCCAATTCTCTGCACGATCTGATACGGCCCGACATACCTGGGGTTAAGCTTCCCTTTTTTGCCGAATCTCATTATGCCTTTCATACAGGGGAGATGCTGCCCAAATTTACATAAACGAACTACTAGCTTAAGTTACGGACTTAGCCTTTACTTAGTATCGATTTTGAATCTCTTTATGCTATGGTAGACTAGAGTTATTTGAAGAGTTGCATGGAAGCTATTAAGGACTCAACGAGGTTAAGGTATGTTAAGGCTAAACCTTTCCTTCATTTTTGCATGATCTCATACCTACATGTGTTTGATAACGAGAAAAAGATCATTATGCCTTTGTATAAACTTTATCAACTTATGTATTTTCTGAGACCCATGAACAGACGATATAATAATAGGACACATGGGGAATCAAGACCATAGGCAACCCTTGTACGTCTAAGAATAGAGTCACTTGTGAAAATTGCGTGTTTGCTCGTTTTGTTGTATCATATAGATCATACCAAAAGGAAAGAAAGGATAGCCTTAACGTACCTTAACTTTGTTGAGTCCTTGATACCTTTCAAGCAATTCTTTAAATAGCTCAACTCATTCTACCGTAGCATATGGAGATTCAAAATCAGTGCTGAGTAAAGGCTAAGTCCGCAACTTAAACTAGTAGCTCGTTTATGTAAATTTAGGCAGTATCTCCCCTGTAACAAAGGCCTCCTCCAATACCATATACCAATAACAACAACCAGAGCAATACAGTAAGAACAACATCAACAATAGGGTACAAAATATTTCAGTAATAAGTCATCAACATATCAGGACGAGCAACAAGCTTGGATTGAATCCCTTTATCACCCATTAACCCTATTATCATTTATTCTTGAACTTAGTAATATATACAGTATAATAAACAATACCTTTTAAAGGATTTCCAATCTTGTATTCAATTTCAAAGTTACTCGAAATAGCCTAACACAATTTAATATCACTATGGATAACTTACAAGTGCTTTATAGCCATTTCTTTTCTAGTTACCAATGTCCTCAACAAGAATGACATGTAGACCAACATAATCAAACTAAAAACATCATAGCCAACTTATTTTCCATGATTTCCAGCCATATAAAGTGATAGACACAACTCCAAAATAGTCCAATAAGAGACAATAACTTCTTATAAAACTTCAAGTTCTATCTTGTAATTCTTCATCCAAATAAGTTAACCAACACATAGATAAGCTTGAGACTAAGCAATAGGGTGTTATAAATATCTTAAATAATCAGAAAAAACTCGAAGCCAAAGCTTCCCTTAGCTTACCAGTACCCTTAATGGCATCATAACACCATAGAGACTCTTTTCTTCACTTAGGCTAATTTTTGAGGTTAGGTCCAGGCAAAACCACCATGGATTCGAGAGGTGTTAAAAGGGTTTAGGAAATATCCTTGGTCAAGAATGGCCAAAAATGATCCTTCCAACCAATTTAAAATGTTCAAGGGTCGTCCATCATCTATGTGGGTCCAATTGGGAGCTGCTTGCGCAGTCTCGCGAAAACACAAATATCTCTCTACTCCTATGTTGTATCGATGAACAGTTTAATGAGTTAGAAAATAAACTCGTACATTTTCAAACTGATACGTGGTTCATCCTGTTATTTCAAGTATATTAGGAGAAAATATTTGCTCCATTTGACCAAATGTTCAGAACATTATGAATGTAACTTGTGATGACCTTTGCCAACTTTTGTTCCTGTAACGACCCGATGTGTCGTAGAAACATCTATGATACTAATCATTCAGATTTGGCTTGTTTTAAGTGCAAATTCCTCTTTGTAATTATGCAATTTTAACATTTTTGCAGGGTATGAGATATAAGAATCCAATAATTAAGAAAATAGTTCAAAAAGGTAAGTAATGCAGGATATGCAATCTCATTTCAGACATGCGGACCGCATATCTTACATGGGCGTCGCATACTTAGGCAGATTTCTGGGCAAAGGTTCATGACAGAAATGCTGTCCGAAACACGGACCGCATTTCAGGAATGTCGACCGCAAATTTGGGTGCCTGGATCGCAAAGTGGAATAGAGAACTGGACAACTTTTATGTCAAAAATGCACTGAGAAATGCGGATTGCAAATCCCACAGTGAGATCGCATAATGAGGGAGAGTTTTGGGCCAAATGTCATGTCAGAAATGCGGTCCAAATGCGGACCGCATGTTGAGTTTGCGACTAGAATGCGATTGCATTCTGGACACCTGAAATTTTATTTTTGTCCAGAATTTCGACCCATTATAAATAGGAACTAGGAACCCTAACATGCAAAAACCCCCTTATTTCGTCAGTCACCTCAGAAAAACTCACTAAAACACCCTCAAACCCCAGCAAATCAACCTCCAAATCACCTTGAAAACAAACCTCAACATCTATCACAAGAAACCCCACCCTCTAACACCAAAGACCCAGCCCACAATTGCTGCAAATCGTACCAAGATTTCAGCTGAGTTAAGGGACCCTACCAAGTTGCAGCTTGTTAGCCTCGATTGTGTCCACCTAAAGTTCGTGAGTACCCATAAAAGGTTGGGGTTGAGGAATTGTTGGAAATCTAGGAATTTTCGCAAAGCAAGGTAAGTGTTCGTTCTAACCTTAGCTTGTGGGATTAGAAATCGTGTCTTGTTTGCTAAATTGCTCCTTCTTGAGAACAACGTATAGGCATGGTGACGGGTGTCTATATGTTGGTGTCACGCATGACCGTGGGTCGTATATGGTTAATCGTTGTGTGACTATTGTTTCAAATTGTTGAATAATTTCCTTGAATTGTTATGATGTTTTGCATGTGGGAGCGGGTGGCATGCCTGCCACAAGATGTTGTGAATTGAGGGCGGGTAGTACGCCTACCACAAAGTTTCTTCTGTTCGGCATAAAGTTGATGGTCAATTAGACTAGTTGAGTAAGAATTGTTAGGAGTCGAAGAGGTCCAATGTCAAAATTGTGGGTAGTGTTTTAGGAGTCCGTTAGAAATTTAAAGGGTCCAGTGTCACATTAGTAAAGTCGTGTCTAGAGTCAACGAAGTGATAATTGGGTTGGGAGGTTAGTTGTAGGATATTGACTGTAATTGAGGACTGACATTGATTGAGCTAAATAGAAGTCAAGTTTGGTTTGGTTATAGCTGAATTTCCCCTGGCCAGGATGATTGTGTTACTGTTATTTGTTCCCTTGCTGGGAAGTTGTTATGTTGACTTGATCCCTTGCCGGGACTTCTTGTAATTGTTGTGATTATGAAAGTGGGAGCGGGTGGCACGCCTGCCACGAGATATTATGAAAGTGGGAGCGGGTGGCACGCCTGCCACGAGTATAAATTGTAAGTGGGAGCGGGTGGCACACCTGCCACGAGATATTATGAAAGTGGGAGCGGGTGGCACCCCTGCCACAAGAGGTTACTATAAGTGGGAACGGGTTGCACGCCTGCAACAAGAGGTTACTTGGGGAAAAAGGGTGGATTGTATTTCATTTCGTTTGTGTTAAAAGCTGAATTGCTGTTTTACTTCTTACTCTTTGATGATTCCTTTTGCTTTATTTGTCTGCCGTTCCGATGTATGCTTTCTTTTCCCTGTTTAAGTTGTTTATGTATTTTATCTTCTGCTGTACATACATATATGCTTAAAATTACACAAGTTTATCTGGAGTCTGGTCCTAGCCTCGTCACTACCTCGCCGGGGTTAGGCCAGGCACTTACTAGCACATGGGGTCGGTTGTGCTGATACTACACTCTACACTCTTTTGTGCAGATCTCAGTGCCGCATGCTACTAACAGTAGGAAGCTTCCAGCCTCTGACTTTCAGGCGACCCAAGGTAGTTCTGCAGACATCCGCGGACCTTGGAGTCCCCTGCCCATTTCTTGTATCTGTTTCTCCTATGTAATCAAGAAACAACATTTTGTTATATTCTTCAGACCCTGTTTGTAGTACTCTTAAATAGTCTGTGAAATTGTGACACCAGATCTTGGGTAGACCGTTGTGGATGGTTTATCGGCGATACTTGTGTGAAGTATTAACTTTGTGATTATTTCGCTTGTTGAATTACTGCTTTTCAATTGTTGCAATTGTGATGTAATGAATTCATAAATAGAAACGTGGTAATTAGTCCGATTGACTGGCTTGCCTAGCTTTCACTAGTAGGTGCCATCACGACGTTTGAGGGTGGGAAATCCGGGTCGTGACAGGTTGGTATTAGAGCTCTAGGTTTACATAGGCCTCACAGTTTATAGACAAACTCGGTAGAGTCTGAGGGATCGTTACAAAGACGTATGTATTTATCCCCTAGAGGCTACAGAGTTAGGAAAAATTTCACATTTGTTCATTCTTGTCGGGCGATTTGCTTCTCAAATGCTAATTGGATTCCTACTCTGTTCCTTCGCAGATGGCGAGAACACGCGCTTCCTCATCTACCGTTCCGCGGCCCGAGCCCCCAGCAACAGCTCCCACGCAGGGCAGAGGATGAGGCCAAGGTCATGCTAGGGGTCGAGGCAGGGGCAGGACTCAGCCTCCTGTAGCAGCACCAGTGGCGGAACCTCAGATTGATCTTGACGAGGAGGTTCCGACCCCAGCAGCTTCGGTGGGCCCAACTCAGGTCCCGGAGGGGTTTATTGCTACCCCAGTTCTCCAGGACGCTTTGGTCCGGTTGGTGGGCCTCATGCAAAATGTCACACGACCAAGCTTATTTCCTGCAGCACCAGCCACCCCTCAGTCCGGAGAAAGTAGCTCCCCAGGCTCAGGTTCCAGCGGTTCAGCCAGCCGTGACAGTCCAGCCGGGAGCAGTAGCTCAAGCCGGCAATGGGGCGGCCATGTCCGCAGATGCTTTGTAGAGACTGGATAGGTTCACCAAGCTCTTCACCACTACCTTCAGCGGTGCTTCTTCGGAGGATCCCCAGGACTTCCTATACAGCTGCCACGAGGTCCTCAGGAATATGGGCATTGTTGAGACCAACAGGGTAGACTTTGCGACATTTCTTTTGTCTGGATCCGCCAAGACTTGGTGGCGGGATTACTGCTTGACTAGGCCAGCCGGTTTGCCGTCTTTGACTTGGGAGCAGTATACAGAGTTGTTTCTGGAGAAGTTTCTCCCCATCACTCAGAGAGAAGCTTATTGGAGGCAGTTTGAGCTCCTTCAACAGGGGTCCGTGACAGTTACCCAGTATGAGTCCAGGTTCATCGACTGGGCTCGGCATGCTCTCATCATACTCCCGACAGAGAGGGAGAGGGTGAGGAGATTTATTGACGGTCTCATTCAGCCAATTTGCCTTCAGATGGCTAGGGAGACTGGTAGTGAGGTTACCTTCTAGGAGGCGGTCAATGTGGCCCGCAGAGTCGAGATGGTTTTGTCGCATGGAGGTGGTCATGGGTCGGATAAGAGACCCCGTCATTCAGGCAGATTCATTGGTACTTCGTCTGGAAGCAGAGATTCATATGGTAGAGGCCATTCTCCTAGGCCCTTTCAGTTAGCTCTCCAGGTTTCTCACAATGCTTCAGGTAACCGCGGTTCTCAGATGTAGTATTCCCATCCGCAGTCTATCAGTGCACAACCGCTACAGAGTTTCCAGAGTCGGCAGCCTAAGGCTTGTTACATATGTGGCGACACAAGGCACATTGCTAGGTATTGCCGCCGTGCTATAAACAACTCTCCGCACTAGGATTACCGTGTTATAACACAGGCACCAGATGCTCCGCAGCCCGCCCAGCTAGCTAGTGGTGGGGGTAGAGGTGCTAGAGGTAGAGGTAGATGTGCTGGAGGTGGAACTCAGGTCGGCAGAGGTGGCGGCCAGCCAGCAGCAGGCCGTCCTAGAGATGTGACTAAGTGTGGTGGGGCTCAGCCCTGATGTTATGCTTTTCCAGCTCAGCCCGAGGTAGAGGCTTCAGATGCAGTGATTACAGGTACGGTTCTAGTCTGTGATAACGATGCTTCGGCATTATTTGGTCCAGGGTCTACCTACTCGTATGTCTCCTCTTATTTTGCCCCATATCTTGCCATGCCTAGTGATTCATTGAGTATTCCTGTTTATGTATCTACTTTGGTGAGTGATTCCATTGTGGTAGATCGAGTCCATCGTTCCTGTGCTATAGTGATTGGGGGTCTTGAGACGCGTAGACTTATTGCTTTTGGACATGGTTTATTTTGATGTCATATTGGGGATGGACTGGTTATCACCTTACCATGCCATCTTGGACTGCCATGCCAAGACTGTGACCTTAACTTTACCGGGTATTCCCCGTTTGGAGTGGAAAGGGACTCCTAGTTATTCCACCCGTAGCATTATCTCCTATATGAAGGCTTGACGTATGGTCGAGAAGGGGTGTTTGGCTTATCTGGCTCACGTTCGTGATTCCAGTGTTGAGGTCCTCTCTCTTGAGTCTGTGCCCATGGTTCGTGAGTTTCCCGAGGTTTTCCCATCCGACCTGCCGAGGATGCCACCCGACAGGGATATTGACTTTTGCATTGATGTGGCTCCGGGCACTCAGCCCATTTCTATTCCGCCGTATCGCATGGCCCCGCCAGAGTTAAAAGAATTAAAGGAGAAGTTGCAAGACTTGCTCGAGAAGGGTTTCATTAGACCCAGTGTTTCACCTTGGGGTGCGCCCGTGTTGTTTGTTAAAAAGAAGGACGGGTCAATGAGAATGTGCATCGATTACCGACAGTTGAACAAGGTTACAATAAAAAATAAGTACCCATTGCCGAGGATCGATGATTTGTTTGATCAGCTCCAGGGTACCAGGGTATTTTCAAAGATTGATTTGAGGTCTGGTTACAATCAATTGAAGATTAGGGCATCTGATGTCCCTAAGACAGCTTTCTGCACTCGGTACAGACATTATGAATTATTGGTGATATCCTTTGGGTTGACAAATGCCCCAGCAGCTTTTATGGACTTGATGAACCGAGTGTTCAAACCTTACCTGGATTCGTTCATGATAGTTTTCATCGACGACATCCTGGTATATTCCTGCAGCCAAGAGGAGCATGCACAGCATCTCATAGTGGTTCTTCAGACTCCGAGGGATAGTCGGTTGTATGCTAAGTTGTCACAAAGTGTGAATTCTGGTTGAGTTTGGTTACATTTCTGGGACATATTCTATCGGTAGAGGGTATTCAGGTTGATCTGAAAAAGATCGAGGCAGTCAAGAACTGGCCTAGGTCGGCGTCAGTTATAGAGATCCGGAGTTTCTTGGGATTGGCAGGATACTATCGTCGGTTTGTGGAGGGGTTTTCATCTATTGCAGCCCCAATGACCAAGTTGACCCAGAAAGGTGCCCAGTTCAGGTGGTCGGATGAGTGTGAGGCGAGCTTTCAGAAGCTCAAGACAGCTCTGACCACAACACCAGTGTTAGTCTTGCCCACAGGCTAAGGGCCTTACACAGTCTATTGTGATGCCTCTCGTATTGGGCTTGGTGCAGTGTGAATGCAAGAAAGCAAGGTCATTGCCTATGCTTCGAGACAGTTGAAGGTTCATGAGAAAAACTATCTGGTGCATGATTTAGAATTGGTGGCCATAATTCACGCCTTGAAAATTTTGAGGCACTACTTATATAGCGTGCCGTGTGAGGTGTTCACGGACCATAAGAGCCTTCAGTACCTGTTCAAGCAAAAGGAGTTAAATTTGAGGCGGAGGAGGTGGTTGGAGATGTTAAAGGACTATGATGTCACTATCTTATATCACCCGGGAAAGGCTAACGTGGTGGCCGATGCCTTGAGTAGAAAGTCGGCCAGTATGGGCAGTCTTGCCTATATTCCTGTCAGTGAAAGACTACTTGCTTTGGACGTTCAGACTTTGGCCAATCGATTTGTGAGATTGGACATTTCTGAGCCGAATCGGGTATTAGCTTACACGGTCGCTCATTCTTCATTGTTTGAACGAATACGTGATCGACAGTTTGATGATCCTTATTTGTGTGCCCTTAGGGACACGGTGCAACACGGAGGTGCCAAGCAGGTCACCTTAGGTGTCGATGGAATTTTGAGATTACAGGGTCGCGTTTGTGTGCCCAATGTAGAGGGACTTCAGGAATTGATTCTGGAGGAGGCCCATAGCTCCAGGTATTCTATTCATCCGGGCGCCGCAAAGATGTATCGGGACTTGCGACAACATTACAGATGGCGTAGGATGAAGAAGGATATAGTCGCATATGTGGCTCGGTGTTTGAACTGCCAGCAGGTTAAGTGCGAACATCAGCGACCTAGTGGACTATTCCAGAGAATTGAACTCCCCTAGTGGAAATGGGAACGGATCACTATGGATTTCATTGTTGGACTTCCGCAGACGCGGAAAAAGTTTGACGCAATTTGGGTCATTGCTGACAGGCTGACCAAGTCAGCACATTTCATCCCTGTGGCAGTTTCCTATTCATCTGAGAGGTTAGCCGAGATTTATATTCGGGAGGGCAGTCCAACGGGAGTTGGGCACCCAGGTTGAGTTAAGCACAGCGTTTCATCGTCAGACGGACGGGCAGTCCGAGCGGACTATTCAGATATTGGAGGATATGCTCCGAGCTTGTGTTATTGACTTTGGAGGGTCGTGGAACCAGTTTTTGCCATTAGCAGAGTTCGCCTACAATAATAGCTACCAGTCGAGCATTCAGATGGCTCCTTATGAAGCATTATATGGCAGGCGGTGTCGAACTCCGGTTGGGTTGTTTGAGCCGGGAGAGGCTCGGTTGTTAGGCACAGATCTGGTTCAGGAGGCCTTGAGCAAGGTCAAAATCATTCAGGAAAGGCTTCGTACAGCTCAGTCCAGGCAAAAGAGCTATGCGGATCGTAAGGCACGGGATGTGTCTTTCATGGTTGGTGAACGGGTATTACTCCGGGTGTCGCCTATGAAAGGCGTGATGAGATTTGGGAAGAGGGGCAAGCTTAGCCCTAGGTTCATTGGTCCATTTGAAATTCTAGATTGAGTGGGGGGGTAGCTTATAGACTTGCATTGCCGCCAAGCCTATCGGTCGTACATCCGGTTTTTCATGTGTCCATGCTCCGGAAATATCACGGCGATCCAAGTCACGTGCTATATTTCAGAACCGTTCAGCTGAACAAGGACTTGTAATATGAGGAGGAACCGGTGGCTATCCTAGATCGGCAAGTCCGTCAGCTGAGGTCGAAGAGTTTTCCTTCTGTTCGTGTTCAGTGGAGGGGTCAGCCACCTGAGGCATCGACCTGGGAGTCCGAGCCCGATATGCGGAGCCGTTATCCACATCTTTTCCCCGACTCAGGTACTTCTTTATCCTGCCCGTTCGAGGACGAACGGTTGTCTTAGAGGGGGAGAATGTAACGACCCGATGTGTCGTAGAAACACCTATGATACTATCGTTCAGATTTGGCTTGTTTTAAGTGCAAATTCCTCTTCGTAATTATGCAATTTTAACATTTTTGCAAGGTATGAGGTATATGAATCCAATAATTAAGAAAAGAGTTCAAAAAGGTAAGTAATGCAGGATATGCGGTCGCATTTCAGACATGCGGACCGTATATCTTACATGGGCGTCGCATACTTAGGCAGATTTCTGGGCAAAGGTTCATGACAGAAATGCTGTCCGAAGTGCAGACTGCATTTCAGGAATGCGGACCGCAAATTTGGCTGCCTGGATCGCATAGTGGAACAGAGAACTGGACAAGTTTTATGTAAAAAATGTAGTGAGAAATGCGGACCGCATTTCCAAAATGCGGATCGCAAATCCCACAGTGAGATCGCAGAATGAGGCAGAGTATTGGGCCAAATGTCATGTCAGAAATGCGGTCCAAATGCGGACGGCATGTTGAGTTTGCGACTAGAATGCATCGCATTCTGGACACCTGAAATTTTATGTTTGTCCCGAATTTCGACCCATTATAAAAAGTAACTAGGAACCCTAACATGCCAAAACCCCCTTATTTCGTCAGTCACCTCAGAAAAACTCACTAAAACACCCTCAAACCCCAGCAAATCAACCTCCAAATCACCTTGAAAACAAACCCCAACATCTATCACAAAAAACCCCACCCTCTAACACCAAAGACCCAGCCACAATTGCTGCAAATCGTACCAAGATTTCAGCTGAGTTAAGGGACCCTACCAAGTTGCAGCTCGTTAGCCTCGATTGTGTCCACCTAATGTTCGTGAGTACCCATAAAAGGTTGGGGTTGAGGAATTGTTGGAAATCTAGGAATTTTCGCAAAGCAAGTGTTCGTTCTATCCTTTGCTTGAGGGATTAGAAATCGTGTCTTATTTGCTAAATTACTCCTTCTTGAGAACAACGTATAGGCATGGTGACGGGTGTCTATATGTTGGTGTCACGCATGACCGTGGGTCGTATATGGTTAATCGTTGTGCGACTATTGTTTCAAATTGTTGAATAATTTCCTTGAATTGTTATGATGTGTTCCATGTGGGAGCGGGTGGCATGCCTGCCACAAGATGTTGTGAATTGAGGGCGGGTGTTACGCCTACCACAAAGTTTCTTCTGTTCGGCATAAAGTTGATGGTCAATTAGACTAGTTGAATAAGAATTGTTAGGAGTCGAAAAGGTCCAGTGTCAAAATTGTGGGTAGTGTTTTAGGAGTCCGTTAAAAGTTTAAAGGGTCCAGTGTCACATTAGTAAAGTCGTGTCTAGAGTCAACGAAGTGATATTTGGGTTGGGAGGTTAGTTGTAGGATATTGACTGTAATTGAGTACTGTCATTGATTGAGCTAAATAGAAGTCAAGTTTGGTTTGGTTATAGCTGATATATGTGGGAGCGGTTGGCACACCTGCCACAAGAGGTTACTGTAAGTGGAAACGGGTTGCACACCTGCAACAAGAGGTTACTGGGGGAAAAAGGGTGGATTGTATTTCATTTCGTTTGTGTTAAAAGCTGAATTGTTGTTTTACTTCTTACTCTTTGATGATTCCTTTTGCTTTATTTGTCTGTCGTTCCGATGTATGCTTTCTTTTCCCTGTTTAAGTTGTTTATGTATTTATCTTCTGTTGTACATACATATATGCTTATAATTGCACAGGTTTATCTGGAGTCTGGTCCTAGCCTCGTCACTACCTCGCCGGGGTTAGGCCAGACACTTACTAGCACATGGGGTCGGTTGTGCTAATACTACACTCTGCACTCTTTTGTGCAGATCTCAGTGCCGCAGGCTACTAAGAGTAGTAAGCTTCCAGCCTCTGACTTTAAGGCGACCCAAGGTAGTTCTGCAGACGTCCGCGGACCTTGGAGTCCCCTGCCCATTTCTTGTATATGTTTCTCCTATGTAATCCAGAAACAACATTTTGTTATATTCTTCAGACCCTGTTTGTAGTACTCTTAAATAGTCTGTGAAACTGTGACACCAGATCTTGGGTAGACCGTTGTGGATGGTTTATCGGCGATACTTGTGTAAAGTATTAACTTTGTGATTATTTCGCTTGTTGAATTACTGCTTTTCAGTTGATGCAATTGTGATGTAACGAATTCGTAAATAGAAACGTGGTAATTAGTCCGATTGACTGGCTTGCCTAGCTTTCACTAGTAGGCGCCATCACGACGCCCGAGGGTGGGAAATCCGGGTCGTGACAGTTCCACAACTCGCTTGAATTCAAAACGTAATACACGACTATCATACTACTAAAATTGCTCATAAGATAACCTCATTATCATTTTAAGAACCCTAGTCTCCCCCCAAAGTACATGTCTTAACATTCCCAATTTATCAACTTTCAACGAAACTTATTTTCTTCGATTCATCTCGTTTCTAAGCCTTCCAAACCTCTTGGTACTTGTTATCCATGATATAAAGGTTTGTAACCTCCAAGGTAACTTCATTAAACTACATTAGGAACTTTCAAAGATGATCTTATTTCTTAGCTCACATCAATTGACTTACGACAAACTCTCACGTATGAAAACATGGAGTGTAACATTATTCCCCCCTTTGGAACATTCGTCTTCGAATGTTGACTAATGCACTTATTGGTCTCATAACATGTGGCTCTTATGATTACTTTAATATTGTCCTAGCCACCAGGCAACTATTTTTTGAATAAATCGAAAGGACAGGGCGTCCCCCCTGTAGGCCTCTTTCTCACACCACGACCTATAGTCGGAATTCTTCCAATCTCGTATGTGTTGTTGCCTTCTATAATGCAGCATGTGCTTATGCGACCGTTCTCTCCTTTTTCCTCCATCTTTTTGCCAATCTCTAGGCCTTACTTTGTGAACATATACAAAACGATGACAAGCTGTCACTCTCGGCATCTATAGGTGTACTGAATTTATTCGCTCGGTACTTTGTCGAACATACGACCATTGTTATATCTTTTTTCGTAGCCTCGGATATCTATCCTATGGCTTTAGTCCATCTATATAGGTCATACTATACCCTAACACTTACTTCGATTTTATTATTACTGAGGACTACTACCCAACTCCAGGTTACTCTCTCACTGCTTGTCCTATATGTACAAATCTAAGTCCTTTAATGCTTCCTCATTACTATTCATCTTCAGAATGATAGCCTACTCTCATCTCTTACAGTGGAACTTTTATCCTCTATTGGTGATTAACCTCAATGTTGGTCTACAATCTACCACTAATAACTTGAAACTTCTTGCGTAATACATTATCACTAGGGCTCACGTATCATCGAGGAACGTCTGAAGTAATTTGTCTCATGCACCTACGGACAATATTATACTTCAATAACTGTATTTCATAGCATCCCAACATGATTTATCTTATGGGGGTATTCTAATCATGTGCATTTCATGAAATCCCATTTCTTTAAATCCATACTCAATTAAAGGCGTAAACGTCATCCTCTTATCTATCACAATTACACCTTTATTCTACTACTAGGGAAACATTTCATATCTCCTAATTTCTCCTACTCTTAGACTCCTCCAAGTTCATTCAGGCTATGCTGATCTTTCTACAACTTAAGGAAACCATCAACCCTCGTGATTTGATGGGCTTAATCCCGAGCCTTACCTATTCTTGTCACCTTTTCACTCACATTTTCTTATCCTTACTCCTATCTACCTAAAACCTTGTCGCTCTACCATACTTTAGCTTGCGACCTTCACCTATCTATTTATGCTACTCGCAACCTTCCTTTAACTTGCTAGCACTATAGATTTCCTTTTGTGCCTTCTCAGTTGTCTTTAAACATAAGCAATTAATTTTCTTAGTCGGTCTGCTACTTGTTTCATGACTACTTGGCTTATCTTATTGCCCATGAATACTGGAAAATTCTGTAACTAATATGATCTCAAATACCACTTTTGACTTCTTTATTCTTACCGTTTATTAGCCACGATGTGTGCCACTTTCTTATAGAGTGCATACAATGTTGTGGTGAGGCTGTTGTTACAAGACCATTTCTTCTTTATTTCACTATGCTTTGGTTGAAGCCTTCTTCCTTATTTCCTCAACTAGTTTGTTTTTGTAGTACTTAGGGGAGACTCTCTGACTCATGTAATGTCACGACCCAAGCCAGAGGGCCACGACTGGCACCCGGACCCTACTTGCCGAGTGCCGACGTACCTGTCATCACACTTCTCTTATTGTCTATAAGGACCGACGAGGCTAGTATAAATAGCAAACAAGAATCATAATCAGCTTAAACTTTTCGATAATGACATGTACATACATATATAATATGGCCAACAAGGCTGCAATGCAAACTATACAACAAAATACATTTGCCGACAAGGCAATCTCACTATACATAAGTCAACACCTTGTCTATGAGCCTCTAATAGAAGACAAGTAATACAACCTAGGTCGGAACAGGGCTCCGACATGCCCATAATGCCTATAACAAAATGCATACCAAGACCACGGCAAGTCCGAAGAATGGACCTCGCCAATATCCGCTGAATTGGGCAGCCTACTGTAGTGGGGGAGCCTCGTCTATGTGTCTGTCCGGACCTGCAGCACGACATGCAGCGTCCACAGAAGAAAAGATGTCAGTACGGATAAAGTACTGAGTATGTAAGATAGGAAAACATAATATAAGAACAGTAATATGCGTCGGGATAAGAAACATACAACCTGTACCATCTGAGTGCCTCTAAGGGCGACTAACCATGAAATGCCTAATGTGCATATGCATATATATGTATCCTTTTTAAAATCATCATATATATATATATATATACATATATATATATATATGCCTTTGTGGGCCTCATCATCATCATATACATACGCCTCTGTGGGCCTCATCATCATCATACCCAACTGATCAGTGGTTGCACAATAGGTGCCATCCCCGGCCGACTATAGCGCGGCTCGATAGAGTAAAATAGCTGTCGACTATAGCGTGACTAAGTAGAGTAAAACATATACATATGTATAGTTGCACAATAGGTGCCATACCCGGCGGACTATAGCACAGCTCGGTAGAGTAAAATAGATAATGCATGCTGGACTCATAGATATCACACTTTCTGAATCTTTCAAAGTGACGTAAGGTCGAAAGAGCAACACATATCAAATCCTCCTATAGGAGGGGAAACAATATAAACGCTTCTAACTTCTAAGAGTAGAGTATCTTTGAGGGCTCGTTCATTGCATCGTGTATAATCCGAGTCGCGCAAAAGAAGGAAAGGGACAATCTCACCTACCTTGTATACTCTGCACAAAAATTTCAAGCTATGCGGCTGTCATATTCCTTAGTCACCAATAAAAGAAACGATTTTATCATTATAGTTATTATTAACCACAATTCTAAATTTATATGGTATTTCTCCACACCCTTCTTCCTCCAAAACTCCACAAAAATAGTAAGACATGCAGTCCAACAACAACCCAAAACAATCACAACCCAGTCCATTACCAGTGATTAACTTGAACCACAACTTCCGATCACCATCCCGTGAGTTTTTACATGCATAGAACGAATTATCAAGAATTCCCAGGAGAAAGAATGTGTGAAAGAGAGCAGTAACTTACCTTGCATATTGGATAACTCAGCCCTCTTCCTTAGTTCTTCAACCTCTAGGTTTTACTCCCAATTAGGGCTTGAAAGAGAGGAAAAATCGACTAGGGCCTCTCCTTGGTTCTTCGAACTCTGGACTTTACTCCCAATTAGAACTTGAAGGAGAGAAGAATTGATTAGGGCTTGTGTGAGATTTTTGGGAAGGGGTTGCAGGGGTTCTTCTTGGTTTTTAGAGTATGAATAACGGTGAAATGACTGGGCTTATACTCCTTTTAAAGTCCCCTTCTAATCCACCTTGGGACTTTTAATCTTGTCCGTTAATTTGGCAAGTAAGTGATACACGTGTCTGACGCCTACCAGTCCGCGACCGCATTTACGTCGCATACCCAACATGCGGTTTGCATTTTGGACACGAACTGTAGCCCATAAATCTGTCTCATTATGCGATGAAGGATGTCTGATTTGCGGTTTGCATTTTAGAAATGCGATAGCATATTAGACCGCATTTTTGACGTAGATTTTTGCCCAGAAATCTGTTTCAGTCTGTGATGTATTAATTGTGATATGCGGTTCGCATTTTAGAAATGCGACCGCAATTATGACTGCATTTTTGGCTTTGATCTTTGTCCAGAAATCTATCTTGGTCTGCGATTTCAGTGTCAGATATGCGGCTCGCATGTGGATTTTACGGTAGCATACCCAGCTTTGCGAAGCCTGTTGCTCTTTTCTTGACTTTTTGAACTCTTTTCCGAGTTCTTAGGCCCTTATACGTAGACTATCTCATGGCGCAATCTAACGTACGAAATTATGGGTGGTAACACTCTCCCCCCCTTAAGAACATTCGTCCTCGAATGTAAGGTCTACGGGGACTTTACTCATTGTGGATTTCGGCCGAGTTTTCCCTCATCAATAGAGGACGAACTTGTTAGCATTTAATTCAACGTACCGTCCTACAAGAGTATACAAACTTATGGACATGTACATTATCTGCATATTACCATTTTGTATTAAGAAAGAGTATTCTCAAGTTATTGCTTACCTCGTAAAGACGTTTCTCCTTTCAATGGTTCTATGTTCCCCCGGAACTCTCATTATCTCCATTATGGAACAGGTAAGGGTATCTAGACTTCATCTGCTCCTCTGCTTCCCATATCATCTCTTCCGTATGTTTGTTCCTCCACAATACCTTAACGGAAGCTACATCCTTTGTTCTTAGCTTGAGGACTTGTCGGTCTAGTATAGCCACTAGTACTTCTTCATATGATAGATCCCCTGTAATTTGTACATCTTTGATAGGGACGACTCGAGAAAGATCTCCGATACATTTCCTTAACATAGATACATGGAATACCGGATGGACAAGTTCCAATTCGGATGGCAATTCTAACTCATAAGCCACACGTCCAATTCGTTGAAGAATTTTATACGAACCGATATATCTTGGACTCAGCTTACCTTTCTTCCCAAACCGCATGACACCCTTCATTGGTGAGACCCTCAGGAACACCCAATCTCCAACCTCAAACTCCAAATCACGACATCGGACATCAGAATAGGACTTTTGCCTGCTTTGCGCCGTCTTCAATCGTTCCTGTATCACCTTCACCTTCTCGATGGCTTGGTGGATCAAATCTAGCCCATATAACTCGGTTTCACCGACTTCGAACCATCCAACTGGTGATCTACATCTCCTCCCGTATAGTGCCTCGTATGGGGCCATCTTAATACTAGAGTGGTAGCTATTATTGTAGGCAAATTCTGTGAGTGGAAGATGGTCATCCCACTTTCCCTTAAAATCTAGAACACAGGCTCGCAGCATATCTTCCAGTGTCTGAATAGTACGTTCAGCCTGTCCGTCAGTCTGCGGATGAAAAGTCGTGCTGAGATTCACCTGTGTGCCCAAACCCTTCTGAAAGGACCTCCAAAAGTTAGCCGTAAATTGAGCACCTCGGTCTGGATAATAGACACCGGCACACCGTGAAGTCTAACAATCTCCTTGATATACAGCTTCGCATAGTCTTCAGCTGTGTAAGTTGTCTTAACAAGCAGAAAATGGGCACATTTTGTAAGTCGGTCAACTATTACCCAGATGGAGTCAAACTTACGATAAGAGCGAGGTAACCCAATAATGAAGTCCATATTAATCACCTCCCATTTCCAAGTTGGAATTTCCATATTCTGAAGCAATCCACCTGGTTTCTGATGTTCTATCTTTACCTGTTGATAATTGGGACATTGGGCTACAAATTCTGCAATAGACTTCATCATGCTATCCCACCAATACTACTCCTTGACATCATGATGCATCTTTGTCGAGCCGGGATGGATGGAATATCGGGACTGATGGATTTCCTTCATAATATTCTCTCGCAACCCTGCCACATTAGGCACACATAATCGACCCTGATATCTTAGGGTCCCATCCCCTCCGATCTCAAAAGCTGAAATTTTACCTTGCTGAATGCCCTCTCTCAATCGTACTAAGGTGGAATCTTCATATTGCAGTGCTTTTACCTCGGCTAGGAGAGATGATCTTGACGTATTATACACAGAAACACCTCCGTCCTCAGAGTCTAATAATCTGATTCTCATATTTGCCAGTTGACGAAGCTCTTTAGTTAAACCCCATTTACCTGCTTCAATGTGTACTAAGCTTCCCAATGACTTACGGCTGAGAGCGTCTGCCACGACATTGGCTTTACCGGGATGATACAATATCTCGACGTCGTAGTCTTTCAGTAATTCGAGCCAGCGTCGCTGTCTCAAATTCAACTCCTTCTGACTGAAGATGTATTGCAAACTCTTGTGATCTGTGTAGATGTCAACATGGGCGCCGTACAAGTAGTGTCGCCATATCTTCAAAGCATATATTACTGCAGCCAATTCCAAATCATGGGTTGGATAATTCTTTTCATGCTTCTTCAATTGTCTTGATGCGTATGCAATCACCTTTCCACGTTGCATCAATACGCACCCCAAACCTACACCTGAAGCATCACAATATACCGCATATCCTTCTATTCCCTCTGGGAGAGTAAGCACTGGCGCGGAGATCAACCGATTCTTTAGCTCCTGGAAGATACGTTCACAAGTGTCGGACCATTGGAATTTGGTAACTTTCCGTGTTAACTTAGTCAAAGGTGTCGATATAGAGGAAAACCCTTCTACAAACCTCCTATAATATCCTGCTAGCCCTAGAAAACTGTGGACTTCTGACGGTGTTGTGGGTCTTGGCCAACTCTTCACTGCATCAATCTTCTGAGTGTCGACACAAATACCCTCATCAGATATCACATGGCATAGGAATGCTACTGAGTTCAGCCAAAATTCACATTTGGAGACGATCTCGAAGGGTCTGTAATACTATCCGCAAGTGGCCCATATGTTTTGTCTCTGAACGGGAATACACTAGAATGTCATCAGTGAATACAATCACGAATACATCAAGATAAGGCCTGAATACGGTATTCATGAGATCCATAAAAGCTGCCGGGGCATTAGTTAGCCCGAAGGACATCACCAAGAATTCGAAATGCCCATATCTCGTCCGAAAGGCTATTTTTGGAATATCCTTCTCCTTGACCCTCACCTGGAAATTCCCTGAACGTAGGTCAATCTTGGAAAAATACTTGGCACCCTGAAGTTGGTCAAACAGGTCGTCAATCCTTGGAAGTGGATATTTATTCTTTATAGTAACCTTGTTCAACTGTCGGTAATCGATACATATCCTCAACGACCCGTCTTTCTTCCGCACAAACAAGACTGGCGCGCCCCAAAGTGAAGTTCTAGGCCTAATGAAGCCCTTATCCAGCAAGTCCTTCAACTGCACTTTCAACTCTCGCAACTCTGCTAGGGCTATTATGTATGGAGGGATAGAAATCGGGTTAGTGTTGGGTAACACATCAATGCTAAACTCAATCTCCCTTTCAGGAGGAAGACCTGGGAGTTCATCTGGAAATTCATTGACCACGGGAATTGATTGTAGAGTAGGCGATTCCACCTCCACATCCATAACGCGAACGAGATGATAAATGTACCCCTTTGAGATCATCTTCCTTGCCTTAAGATAGGAAATAAACCTACTTTTCGAGAAACAATATTCCCGTTCCATTCAACGATGGGTTCATTAGGAAATTGAAATCTAACCATCTTCGTACGACAATCAACATTTGCGTAGCATGAGGCCAACCAGTCCATTCCCATTATCACGTCGAAATCAACCATTGCTAACTCAAATAAATTTGCCGAGGTTTGACGACTACAAATCATCACGGTGCAACCTCTATATACCCTTCTAACAATCACAGAATCTCCTATTGGAGTAGATACCGCAAATGGTTTACTTATTAATTCATGTTCGACGCCAAACTTATCAGCCACAAGGGGTGTAACATATGATAATGTAGATCCCGGATCAATCAACGCATATACATCATAAGAAAATACAGACAGTATACCTGTAACAACATTCGGAGACGACTCGAGATTCTGCCGACCTGCTAGAGTATAAATTCGATTTTGAATACCACTCGGACTCGGCACTGCACCTCTACCCTTACCATGACTTGTCGACTGCTGGAAACCCTGTGCTGGAGGTCGAACTGATGAGGAAGAACCAGATGCAGATCCAGTCGGCTAAACCATACCATCACCTACTCTATTAGGACAATCCCGCCTTATATGGCCAGGCTGTCCACAAGAATAGAATATATCGGAACCACGACAACATAGTCCAAAATGAGCCTTGCCGCACTGATCACAACGTGGTGTTAGGGGCGTCGTCTGCCTAGTATACCTGTGATATTGCGAGCCTGATGCCCGCGAACTCTGACCTGGACCCGAATAGGTAAGTCGATCATATCGAGGTCTCTGAAACTGTGGAGGGGCACTAGCTACAGGTGGCACCGAACTCCTCAAAGACTGGGGCCTGACACTACTTCTGAAGTCACCAGAATACCCTGCAAATCTCGTCCTCTTATGCTGGCTCCTATCCTGCTCCCTATCTGCCCTCTGCTGGCGTTTACGATCCTCTAGGGTCTAGGCATAAGTCTGAATACGGGAAATATCCATGCCCTCTATCAAGGAGGCTGTCGTGCACTCATTTATCAGATGTGGACCCAATCTGTTCACAAACAAATGAACCCTATCACTCATCTCGGCCACCATATGGGGAGCATACCTTGCTAAAGAATCAAACTGCATACTGTACTCTTGCACACTCATGTTACCTTCTCTAAGGTTCAAGAATTTATCAGCTCTGGCTCGTCGTACCTCAACTGGCAGGTAGTGATGAAGAAATGCCTCCGAAAATTCCTTCCACACAGGTGGGGAAGCATTCAGACCCCTGGATCTTTCCCAACAATCATACCAGGAAACTGCTAAATCCCGTAACCGATAAGAAGCCAACTCTACTGCCTCCGTATCACTAGCATGCATAACCCGCAGTGTGCGATGGATCTGATCACTAAAAGTCTGTGGGTCCTCCTTGGGGTCTGACCCGGTAAACAATGGAGGATCTAGATTAATAAAATCACGAACTCTGGCACTAGCCGGTCTATCAACAGCATCTGTATTCTACCTCTGAGTCTGAGAAGCTACCAAGCTAGTCAACAACTGTACCGCAGTCCTTAAGTCATGGTCTGTAGTACCAGATAGAGGAACTGGGGATGTTGGGTGGCTTCTAATGTGCTCTGGGGAAGGCGGAGTAGATGAGGTCCGAGATGGCATCTCACTCTGAGGCTCACTTTGGCCTTCTCTAGCTTGGGGCACCTGACTGGTACCCTCCCCTGCATCTGTACCAAGCCGTCTACTAGTTGTTTGCTTCCTAGTCGAAGGAATCGCTATAGGAAAACAAGGCAAATGTTAGGGACGAACACTTACGACTCAACTCTACGCACGATCTTGATTTAGGAAGAAAGTACCAACCCTAAATGTGAGGCAGCCTCCTGATTATAAATGTGGCGCGCTACACATCCATAATCAAGACTCTACTAGACACGGCTCATAGACAATTCCTAGGACAGACCTGCTCTGATACCAAGTTTGTCACGACCCAAGCCGAAGGGCCGTGACTGGCACCCGGACCCTACTTGCCGAGTGCCGACGTACCTTTCATCACACTTCTCTTATTTTCTATAAGGACCGACGAGGCTAGTATAAATAACAAACAATAATCATAATCAGCTTAAATTTTCTGATAATGACATGTACATACATATATAATATGGTCAACAAGGCTGCAATGCAAACTATACAACAAAATACATTTGCCGACAAGGCAATCTCACTATACATAAGTCAACCCCTTGTCTATGAGCCTCTAAAAGAAGACAAGTAATACAACCTAGGTCGGAACAGGGCTCCGACATGCCCATAATGCATATAACAAAATGCATACGAAGACCACAGCAAGTCCGAAGAATGGACCTCGCCAATATCCGCTGAATTGGGCAGCCTACTGTGGTGGGGGAGCCTCGTCTATGTGTCTGTCCGGACCTGCAGCACGACATGCAGCATCCACAGAAGAAAGGACGTCAGTACGGATAAAGTACTGAGTATGTAAGACAGGAAAAGATAATATAAGAACAGTAATATGCGTCGAGATAAGAAACATACAACCTGTACCATCTGAGTGCCTCTGAGGGCGACTGACCATGAAATGCCTGATGTGCATGTGCATATACATGTATCCTTTTTAAAATCATCATATATATATATATATATATGCCTCTGTGGGCCTCATCATCATCATATACATATGCCTCGGTGGGCCTCATCATCATCATTCCCAACTGATCAGTGGTTGCACAATAGGTGCCATGCCCGGCCGACTATAGCGCGGCTCGGTAGAGTAAAATAGCTGTTGACTATAGCGCGACTAAGTAGAGTAAAACATATACATATGTATAGTTGCACAATAGGTGCCATACCCGGCCGACTATAGCGCGGCTCGGTAGAGTAAAATAGATAATGCATGCTGGACTCATAGATATCACACTTTCTGAATCTTTCAAAGTGACGTATGGTCGAAAGAGCAACACCTATCAAATCCTCCTATGGGAGGGGAATCAATATAAACGCTACTAACTTCTAAGAGTAGAGTATCTTTGAGGGCTCGTTTATTGCATTGTGTATAATCAGAGTCGTGCAAATGAAGGAAAGGGACAATCTCACATACCTTGTACACTCTGCACCAATTTCAAGCTATGCAGCTGTCATACTCCTTAGTCTACAATAAAAGAAACGATTTTATCGTTATCTTCTAAGCGTTATAGTTATTATTAACCACAATCCTAAATTTATATGGTATTTCTCCACACCCTTCTTCCTCCAAAACTCCACAAAAATAATAGTAAGACATGCAGTCCAACAGCAACCCAAAAAAACCACAACCCAGTCCATTACCAGTGATTATCTTGAACCCACGACTTCCGATCACCATCCCGTGATTTCTTACATGCATAGAATGAATTATCAAGAATTCCCAAGAGAAAGAATGTGTGAAAGAGAGCAGTAACTTACCTTGCATGTTGGATAAATCAGTCCTCTTCCTTGGTTCTTCAACCTCTAGGTTTTACTCCCAATTAGGGCTTGAAAGAGAGGGAAAATCGACTAGGGCCTTTCCTTGGTTCTTAGAACTCTAGACTTTACTCCCAGTTAGAAATTGAAGGAGAAGAAGAATTGATTAGGGCTTGTGTGAGATTTTTGGGAAGGGGTTGCAGGGGTTCTTCTTGGTTTTTAAAGTCTGAATAACGGTGAAATGATAGGGCTTATACTCCTTTTAAAGTCCCCTCCTGACCAACCTTGGGAACTTTTAATCTTGTCCGTTAATTTGGCAAGTGATAAACGTGTCTGACGCCTACCAGTCGGCGACCGCATTTACGTTGCATACCAAACATGCGGTTCGCATTTTGGACGCGAACCGTAGCCCAGAAATATGTCTCATTATGAGATGAAGGATGTATGATTTGCGGTTCGCATTTTAGAAATGCGATAGCATATTAGACCGCATTTTTTATGTAGATTTCTGCCCAGAAATCTGTTTTAGTCTGCGATGCACTAAGTTCGATATGCGATTTCGCGTTTTAGAAATGCGACCACAATTATGACCACATTTTTGGATTTGATCTTTGTCTAGAAATCTGTTTTGGTCTGCGATTTCAGTGTCAGATATGCGGCTCGCATGTGGGTTTTGCAGTAGCATACCTAGCTTTGCGAAGCCTTTTACTTTTTTCTTGACTTTTTGAACTCTTTTCCGGGTTCTTAGGCCCTTATATGAAGACTATCTCACGGCGCAATCTAACGTACGAAATTATGGGTTGTAACAGTAAAGCTGCAAGCTTATTACATCGTATACCAGAACGAATTTTTTGTGTTCTTACTCGCCTATTATTATGCTTAGTTACCTTCCTCCGTGTCCTTGTGCTCGTATGGTTGCTTATGAACTGAAATTTTGAATGTCTCCACCGTGGCACTCTCTTTTATTTCCATAATACCTATACAACACCTTTAACTACCCAACTCCTATCTAAATATTTCTCAAGTATCACGATGTCATATCTGCGAGACTGAATTCCCTATGTTGGGGTTCACAACGTTTATCTTGCACGATATGTTTATTTATCTATATCCTCTTGTATAGCCATAACTAGACTCTTCCTGAATCAACTGCTAACTATTCCTTGGTCCATTCTCATATATATTTCTATATATATATATATATATATATATATATATATATATATTCCGTGTAATCTCTCTTGGGTTACTTACTTTGTCTTAACATACCTCTCACACTGGCTCCTTATGTATCTAGTGATCATTCACACTTATTTATCAATAACATCCGTGGCAGGAACCCTTAGTGCTTCTCCCCAACATCGTGCTTGCATAATGTTCTAGAGTCGTAACATATCTATATAATCTAAATAAATGCAATCTCATTCCTTTTGCCTTTTTACCACCATCTTCCCTTACTATTCCTTAGTTACCTGAACCATATCACACCATCTTTCCCCTCTCTTAATCTTTTGTGTCTTTTCACATCTTCAGTGACTCTTACTCACCTTGTAGTAACCTACTCTACCAAGGATAATGAAATTTCTTACTCACGAGGGAAACACTGGCATACTTAGTCCCTTAAGCTTAAATCTGCTCACAGTGCTCACTTTAGGGAAGCTTCTTCCCGAATGCCCTTTAAAGGTTATTTTTCAGTTGTCCATTTTATATCGCTGGAACACGTTCAATGAAATTCTCACGATGCCGACAATTATCAAATCATTCGGTCCCTAATTCTTGTTCAGTTTATCTTGTTCACCAGCCCATACTGATTTCTATTACTCCGGGGTCTAACTTATCCTTTTGGTAATTATGTTGGAGTCACCAACGTATTTCTCGAAAAGAGGATATGACTTCATGGCTTATACCCTTTTATTGGTTCAAGGTATGTATCCTCTTGTCTTTCCCTTGTCTTGACTATAGACTCTATCATTATGTCATATTTTGATTTACCGTTATCACTCATTTAACACATCTTACTCATAATGCTTCATTTATTGTCTTCTTATTTTCTGGCTAATATTTCTGTCTATCACTTTATTCCGAAAACTTCAACAAAATTTTCTTTCACTTTTAGCTCCCCTTGCTTCATCTCATTGGCTCTTCAGGATGCCTAGCATTCTCTCTATTTTTTTACTAGGGGCGGGAGTCATACTATGGCAAATATTTATCCTTTCTAGGATTCGACTGCCTATATTCTGAAATATCTGAATATTCTAGTATTCATATATGAGTGTTCTATTCTAGAGTTTATCATCCGGGTGTCTCACAAGGAGATCTATTACCACGTTTGCACTATCCTTCGGAAATGTTAGCTAATGATAACAATCTATCCACCATTTTGGCTTACTCTAACCCCAGCTGGATCCTAATATCCTATTATCTGTTAAACTATATCTGTTAGCTCCCACAGGGCATACCCGAGATGGTTGTGGCCAATTGTACATATCTGTGTTACTGTTGAAAGTAACTTAGAATGCTTATAGTTCTCTGCCAGAAATGTAAATACCGATAATCTTCACTAACTGGGTACCTCGTACCTTTCTTCACCTTGCTTCTTTTATTTGTTGAAACTTTTATCTACATTCTTATTCTCTTATGGCCTTTTACCATATGGGTGGATAGATATTCATGCCTTAGGGTTCCTTATCAAGAAGCTTAGGTCTTAGTAAACATATGATCTGTTAAAGACCTCACATTTACTCATCATAAGCATGATTCATAATCGAGTTCCTCTAACTAATCTCTTCCATGACCACATTAAATCTCTTACCAACTGTCTTTCTGGATGTAGGTATCATTGTATTACGAATAAAATAGAATTTAGGAGTTTGAATTCTTACAACCTAGCTCAACCACACGATCTAGAGCAAGAAGAAAGAGGGACAGTCCTAAATGCCCTGTAGCCTCCTACTTATAACTGTTGTGTACAAGACACCCATAAACAAGAATATACTAGACATGGCTTGTAGATTCCCTAGGACATAACTGCTCTGATACCACTTTTGTCACGTCCCAAAGCACAAGGCGGCGACGGGCGCCCGCTGCTTTACTTAACCAAGTACCAACGTAACATATCTTTCTTATCATACAATCATGGGTAAGTGGGCTACAAGGGTCGTCATGAGATAACTAGAATAAAACATAAAGGAATACTAGACACAGGACGATCCAACATGGTATACAAACTCATACGTGTGGCATACAGGCCTATACGACCAAAATGATCATTTCTACACTCAAAACATAGGCCGATAAGGCCATACAATCATCGATATACATGATATATGTCTATAGACCTCTATGAGTACATAAAAATCATAAAGGCCGGGACAGGGCCCTGCCATACCAATCTATACATATCAAAATCATACTGACCAAATAGGCAACTTCCGAGCAAGTGGAGTGCACCAACACCTTCCGCGAAGCTGATAGCCTACTAGGAGGACCGAAATGATCATATATGCGTACATAACGTCATCAAGCCTCTGAGGGAATCCCATCATATCATCTCGGCCTCTGTGGGCGAAATCATCAGCGTATACCAACTGATCAGGTGGTGGTGCGTATATAACAACGTAACCTTTCCCCATACCCCATGTACATATAATATACACGTATGTAACGCCATCTGGTCATGGGTCAATGTACATGTATAAATGAATGCAATGCATAATAAAGTAAATCAATAAGATCTCTCGGAATGTCTTAAGATCATTATGCCTTCGGATAAACTTTGTCAACTTACGTATTTTCTAAGACATATGAACAGACGATATAATAGCAGGACACATGGGGAATCAAGAACATATGCCACCCTAGTACTTCTAAGAGTAGAGTCGCTTGTGAAAGATTACTCGTTTCGTTGTATCATATGGATCATGCTAAAAGGAAAGAAGGGATAACCTTAACATACCTTAACTCTGTTGAGTCCTTAATACCTTCCAAGAAATTCTTCAAACAACTCAACTCAATATACAATAGCATATGGTGATTCAAAATCGATGTTGAGTAAAGGCTAAGTCCACAACTGAAACTAGTAGCTTGTTATGTAAATTTGGGCAGCATCTCCCTTGTAACAAGGGCCTCCTCCAATACCACATACCAACAATAATAACTAGAGCAAAACAATAAGAACAACTTAAACAATAGGGTACAAAATATTTCATTAATTAGTCATCAACATATCACAACGAGCGCCAAGCTCGGATTGAATACCTTTAGCACCCTTCAACCCCATTATCATTCATTCCTGAACATAGTAATATATACGGTATAATAACCAAAACCTTTTTTAATGGATTTCCAACCTTGTACATAATTTCAAAGTTACCTGAAATAGCCAAACACAAGATAATATCGCCATGGACAACTTTCAAGTGCTTTATTTCCATTTCTTTTCTAGTTACCAATTTCCTCAACAAGATTGACATGTAAACCAACATAATCATACTAACAATATCATAGCCAAATTATTTCCACAATTTCCAGCCATATGAATTCATATACACAACTCAAAAATAGTCCAATAAATGACAACAACTTCTTATACAACTTCAAGTTTTATCTTGTAATTCTTCATCCAAATAACTTAACCGACACATAGATATGCTTAAGCCCAAGCAATAGGGTGTTATAGATACCTTAAATAATCAGAACAAACTCGAACCAAATCTTCACTTTGCTTACAAGCACTCTTAATGGCATCACAACACCATAGAGACTTTTTTTCTTCACTTGAGCTAATTTTTGAGGTTAGGTATAAGCAAAACCACCTTGGATTCAACTTGGGACCATGGAGGAATGTTAGAGAGGTGCTGAGAGATTTTGGGAACTGTCCTTGGTTGAAAATGACCAAAAATGAGCCGTCCAAACCAATTAAAATGTTCAAGGGTCGTTCACCGCCTAAGTGGGTCCCATTGGGAGCTGCTTGCGCAGTCTCGCGAAAACGCGAATATCTCTCTACTCCGATGTCATATTGATGAAAGGTTTAATGCTTTAGAAATCGAACTCATATATCTTCAATTTGATATGTGGTTCATCTTGTAGTTCTAAGATTATTATGATAAAAGCTCAACATTTGACCTAATTTTTAGCATATTATGAATGTAACTTGTGATGACCTTTGCCAACTTTTGTTCCACAACTCGCTTGGCTTCAAAAGGTAACACATGACTATCATATGAATAAAATAACTCATAATAGAACCTTCTTATCATGTTAAGAACCCTAGTCTCACCCTAAAGTACATGTCATAACATTTCCAGCTTGTTGACTTTCGACGAAACTTATTTTCTTCGATTCGTTTAGCTTCCAAGCCTTCCAAACCTCTTGGTACTTGTTATCCATGATCTTAAAAATTTGTAACCTCCAAGGTAACTTGATTAAGCTAACTTTATGAACTTTCAAAGATGATCTCATTTCTGAACTCACATCAATTGACTTACGACGTACTCTCACGTACGAAAACATGGGGTATAACAGATAAATCACTCCCAAGAAGAGATTACTTTACATTTTAGTGCAAAGCTCTCCCAACAAGCGGAGACGCACTCTGCAAATCATGCTCTCCTAATAAGCGGAGACATTTTCATAGTGCAAAGCTCTCCCAACAAGCGGAGATGCACTCTATGAATCAAGTTCTCCCAACTAGCAGAGATAATTTTCAATTGCTCCGACAGCTACGGAATGGTAAACAGCCCAGCAAACAAATCAAGTCAAGATCAACTATCCAATCATCGCAACCCGAAATAACGGCTCGCCGGCAGCCATGCATCATTTACATCGCATCTTAATGTACTTTGCATTACAATATATTGGTATACGTGTATTTCATTTATTTTACAGGGACAAACACCGCAACGTGGACCTTTTCTTAGCAGCCGATGGAACCACAATGCTATGGGGACAGCTAACCCATTAGCGGGCCTAAGATCCAAGTTCAAGACGACTAGTAAAACTAAAAATCTTCAAATTCTTCAAATCAAGCCGCAAACTCAAGCTATCATAAGTGTCCAATCCTCCGTCTAGCCGTACCGTCATAATACTGGGGCAATTCCTTTGAGTGTCTCTTCCCAAAAATGTTCACTCTAGAATTACATGAGTCCTTTATTCTCGTTAAGCCCGGGTATATAAGTAGTTCAAATCCAGAATTCGGCCCCAATATCTCCAAAAATTTTCACAAGATTCTTCCTAAATTCTTCCTCAATCATGCAACCTTCATGCCTCTCATGTAATACATGCCTGAAGTCGGGACAAATTTGGCTTTGGTTCAAGTTCTTTGCTTGAAAACTCTTTCATCGTCTCCGATCAAAGAGGGGAAGCTGTTGATTGCCAATTTTGACCCTCCCTTTTTAAATTAATTTGCTTTTTTTTAAAATAATTTACAATAAATACTTTAAGGTATTTGCTAACAATGAATACTTATTTTTAAAAATTAATAACGTATTAGTTTTAAAAATTAATCGCATTAGTATGACATATTTACTATTTATAAATTATTAAAATAATTCTCATTTATACATTAAATCGCTTCTACAATTAATTTTATAAATTTCTCTTTAATTTCTAGTTAATTAGATTATTATGTGAAATTCGAAATTAATGTTGCGATTTAGAAAAAAACAAAGTATTTTATAAATAATTAATTAAAGTAATTAGTAGTATATATATAGTAATTACAATTTTTATCACATTTGTTAAAAGTTGCTAAGTTTATTTAAATTAAATTCAAAAGGGGTTAAAAGACAAAGGCTACAATTGCAATTCTCAAACTAAACACAAAGTGGCTATTCTTTAAATCATTTTGGCCCAAATGACCAAGCCTAATCCGAAATGACCTAGTCCAAACAACCCCTCTAATCTAATGTGGCTATCCGAAATGACCCAGTCCAAACAACCCCTCTAGTCCAATGTGGGAATCCGCATCCCTCTCCCTAAACCAATCAGCACTTGCCACGTCACTCACCTCTCTCACTCAAAAAAAAAGAACAGTGAATCTAGACTGTTGATCTGTCTCCTAATCCCATTTCTTCATTATTCTTTAAACTTAGTAAGATTTTATCTCAACCGTCTGATCAGAGAGATCCCACGGTCTTCGATTTTAGCATTTTTAGAATTTTATTAAATCTTTATCTCCTTAAAAACCAAGGCCATTGATCAAATAATCCAATCGCCCCAATCCAATCTCCTAGTTTTAACTATGAGACACCCCAAAATACTACTCATCTCCCATTTGACCAGCCACCTCTCTTCCTCTCTTTCCTCAATCAAGAGACCCTGCACAAATTCGTGCAAGGTCATCAAATCAACAACCAAATCATCCCTTTTATCATCCCTAGCGGCGAATCCTGCCGATTTCTTCCCCTTTTCTTTAATTAATTTCAAAACGCCTAAAATCCGGAACCTTAGCTTAAACATGAAAGTTCAAATCGTTCAAATCCTCTTATGCTCAGTCAAGCCGGAGCATGCATGGAGCTTCTTCAGAGATTCGTCTTGAAAATTATATACCTAGAGGTCAAACGAAGTGAGCTCTGGTTTTTAGGATTTGTCCTTTGGTTCTTTGCCTTCAACGATCAATTCTTCCTCTCGCGTAAACTCAACACTATTTTCCCCTTTGTGTCCTTCTAATTTTAACTCAATCTTTCTATCATCATTTACTATGTGTCACTCACCACTATTTCTTTGAATCTTCGAAAATCTAAGAGCCTTAAGAGCAATTCTGAGATCAAAAACCTAGGGTTCCTTGCTGTTTTCTCTTTTCGTTTCTGAGTACTATCGCTTCTTCGAGCTTGAAGTTTTTGGTGTCTTAATAAACTAAGAGACATGTTTGTTTGATCTGCTACCCTTGAAAAGGTTAGTGCATTCCTATTTTTCTCTTTTAATCATCTTATATGAACATTTTGAATATGATGTTTGTCCAAATAATATGCATGACTAATGTTGTAATGTTCTTTGAATGATTGTTCATGCTAACTTAAACTTCATAGCCTTTCATTGATGATTTTGCAGTGATCTTTACCTTTATATGTTGCTTCTCTATATTCTGTTAGTCTTGTGGTCGAGTTTATTGTTTGATAATCATGACTGAGATGAATCTGAAATTTCATAAGTTCATATCATTTTACTTAAGCATGAAAATCTAAGTGTTTACATGCTTTCCTTGTCTAACATTGAAGGCAACTTCTAGGTTGTCACTATAACATTCTCATGATCTCATCTAGTTATTGGTTGCATATGTATGAACTTGTCTTGTTTGAATTGGACTTTCTTCTTTCTTTCTTCTTTTCATGAATACCAATAGCTCAACTGCACATATTACATTAATATTACATTATCCTTTTCTTCATAAAATAAGTCATGATCATGTTTTGTTATAGTTGACTGGTGGTAGTTGTTAAGCTTGAACTTAATTGCCTCATGTTTAAATGTAATGCTCAGTTGCATGTTCAAATCAAAACCTAATTTTATATAGTACTTCCTTGTCTTTGATCTCTTTAAAACTACAGTTGGGTTTGTAAAGCTTATATGCAGTTATCATCAAGTTATCTTCCCGAAAAGTAGGACCTAGTTATTCTATTATAATCAAGTGGTGATTATTCAGCTGAGTATGGTTACTTCACATTTAGATGCTAATCTAGACTATACACCTAAGTTAAACTTGTTTTTGGTATAATATTCGCTTCACCCCTCTCCCTTCATGGCATGCTTAGCTCGACTCAATAACCGGAAAACCTCCCATGTCTATACGAAATTACAATCTTACCTGAAGTGTTCGTATATAACTAATCTAATACTATATGTTCCTGTTTGATTCCTGATCTTAAGCATTGTCTTGAACTACCACATTCCTCTCTTTATTTTCAATCTTAAACTGACTCTAATCCTTAAACCTTGTGAGAAGCCCTTATTTGATATTGTCCGAACATGATGGCTTTCATAAAGCTAGTACTTTTAGAAATATGACCTTGTTGAGCCATTAGGGATTCCATATGTGAACCTGCAGTCATGTTGAGAGTTTGGTCATATTTCTAATCTCTTTGGTAACATATGTAAAAAGGGGCTAGTTATGACTATTTTTCTGAGCCTTCATCAATACTTCTTGAAATTCCAAGTAATGTTGCTAACCCATGCATGTGCTAGTAGCAAACTAATCAGTTCACAACTAGTTTGTCAGGGCAGGAGCATTTGTATTTCGGATTGTTGCATATATGAACTCTATATAGCTTACCTTCCCTTTGAATGTGTTCTTTTCTAATGTTTGGACCTTTAACAGTATGTCATGATGTTTCTATCTCTCTACTGTGTATTTGAAAGTCAAACCTTTAGATTTAGTTGATTTGTTCTAACCTTAGCTTGAGGGATTAGAAATCGTGTCTTATTTGTTAAAATTGCTCCTTGTTGAGAATAACGTATAGGCATGGTGACGAGTGTCTATATGTTGGTGTCACGCATGACCGTGGGTCGTATGTGGATAATCGTTGTGTGACTATTGTTTCGAATTGTTGAATATTATCCTCGAGTTGGTGTGACGTACTGCATGTGGGAGCGGGTGGCACGCCTGCCACAAGATATTGTGAATTGAGGGCGGGTGGTACGCCTATCACAAAGTTGCTTCATTTTAGTTGTTCCTTTTGGTTATGGTTCTAGCCTTCTTTTGTTTGGTATAAAGTCGATGGTTAACTAGACTAGTTGAGCGAGGAGTTCGTGGAAGTCTAAAGGGTCCAGTGTCAAAATTTGTGGGTAGTGTCTAAGGAGTTCATAGAGGTTTAAAAGGTCCAGTGTCACATTAGTAGAGTCGTTTCTAGAGTTAATAAAATGATAATTGGGTTGGGAGGTTAATTGTAGAGCTTCGACTGTAATTGAGTACTAACATTGATTGAGCTAAATAGGAGTCAAGTTTGGTTTGGTTATAGCTGAATTCCCCTTGGCCAGGATGATTGTCTGATGTTATTTGTCCCTTGCTGGGAAGTTGTTCCGTTGATTTGTTCCCTTGCCGGGATTTCTTGTGATTGTTGTGATGATGAAAGTGGGAGCGGGTGGCACGCCTGCCACGAGATATTATGAAAGTGGGAGCGGGTGGTACGCCTACCACAGTATATATATTGTAAGTGGGATCGACTGGCACACATGCCACGAGATATTATGAAAATGGGAGCGGGTAGTACGCCTACCACAGTATATATTGTAAGTGGGAGCGGGTGGCACGCCTGCCACGATATGTGATGTATGTGGGAGCGGGTGGCACGCCTACCACAAGAGGTCACTGTAAGTGGGAACGGGTTGCACGCCTGCAACAAGAGGTTACTGGAGGAAAAAGGGTGGATTGTATTACATTTCATAGTATTAAAGGCTGAATTGCAATTTTCTTTCTTATTCATTGATGATTCGTTTCGTTTTATTTGTCTGCTATTCCGATGTATGTTTTCCTTTTCCCCGTTTAAATCGTTTATGTATTTTATCTTCTGCTGTAGATACATATATGGCTAAAATTTCACAAGTTTATCTGGAGTCTGGTCCTAGCCTCGTCACTACCTCGTCGGGGTTAGGCCAGGCACTTACCAGCACATGGGGTCGATTGTGCTGATACTACCCTCTGCACTCTTTTGTGCAGATCCTAGTGCCGCAGGCTACGAACAGTAGGAAGCTTCCAGCCTTTGATTTTCAGGCGACCCAAGGTAGTTCTGCAGACGTCCACGGATCTTGGAGTCCCCTGTCCATTTCTTCTGTCTGTTTCTTCTATGTAGTCCAGAAACATCATTTTGTTATATTCTTCAGACCATGTTTGTAGTACTGTTAAATAGTCTGTGAAACTGTGACACCAGATCTTGGGTAGACCGTTGTGGATAGTTTATCGGATATTGTTGTGTAAAGTATTAACTTTGCGTTTATTTCACTTGTTGAATTACTGCTTTTCAGTTGATGCATTTGTGATGTAATGAATTCGTAAATAGAAACGTGGTAGTTAGTCCGATTGACTGGCTTGCCTAGCTTTCACTAGTAGGCGCCATCACGACTCCCGAGGGTGGGAAATCCGGATCGTGACAGAAACTATCCTGCTTTAATTAAATTGCATGCTTTTTTCCTGAACCTTTATTGTACACATTATGTTAAGGTTAAAGTACTTTCATTTTTATAGAATAGGTCATGATCTTGTTTGGATAATGTCAACTAGTAATTGTTGCATAACTATGCTTGCTTGTCCATTAGTTGAGATCTTCATATACATGTGTAATTCAAAACTTCTTTAGTATATCCTTGTCCTCAATCTCTTTGAGCCACTGCTAATTTTTTAAATCTTGCATGCATCTATCATCAGCTTGTCTTTCATGAAAGTAGGACTCAGACATTNAGTTCTACGGAAATGCAATTATCTCAATACTCCGAGATCGTATTGACAAACGGTTTGAAGCATTGGAAACTAGACTCATAGACCTTTAATTTGGTAGGTAGATCACCCCGTAACTCCTTGTAAATTGGGAGAAAATCGCAGAAACATTTGACCTAACGTTTAAGTAAAATTGTGAACCTAAGTTGCGACAACTTTTGTCGACTTTTGTTTCATAACTCGTTTGACTTCAAGACTTATGAAACGGATATCATATCATTCAAATACCTTAAAACATGACATTTTGGTAATGTTAAACACCTCTCGATTTTCCCAAAAATGCGAGTTACAACTTCCTTAACTCGTTTATCCTCTAATACTTGTTAACCGCCCTTATACACCTTTGCATCGTTTAGGACCAATAGGACTAAACTCTTATTGTCTCAAAGGTAATTCCCTTCTCAAACTAAGGTAGACTATCTTACGGTGTAATCTAGCACGTACAAATATGGGTTATAACATTAACCTTGCGTTTATTTCGCTTGTTGAAATACTGCTTTTCAGTTGATGCATTTGTGATGTAATGAATTCGTAAATAGAAACGTGGTAGTTAGTCCGATTGACTGGCTTGCCTAGCTTTCACTAGTAGGCGCCATCACGACTCCCGAGGGTGGGAAATCCGGATCGTGACAGAAACTATCCTGCTTTAATTAAATTGCATGCTTTTTTCCTGAACCTTTATTGTACACATTATGTTAAGGTTAAAGTACTTTCATTTTTATAGAATAGGTCATGATCTTGTTTGGATAATGTCAACTAGTAATTGTTGCATAACTATGCTTGCTTGTCCATTAGTTGAGATCTTCATATACATGTGTAATTCAAAACTTCTTTAGTATATCCTTGTCCTCAATCTCTTTGAGCCACTGCTAATTTTGTAAATCTTGCATGCATCTATCATCAGCTTGTCTTTCATGAAAGTAGGACTCAGACATTCTATTAGAATCAATATAGGAGCTGAAACATGGTGACTTCATACTTATATACTAAGCTAAACTTTTGTTTGACTTGAATTTGTTTTGGTACAATGTTTTCTATTTCCTCTCTTCACTAACATTTTGATTTGATTATGTAATTTGTTCTATAATGTGAAAAGTTCCCCTGCTTATATCAGGTTACTACCTTACTTACCCTACCTATGTGTAGTTGATTAAATATTTCATGTATATCTGTTTGACTATACATTACCATGTTTTTGTTCTAAATTATACCCAGTTCTTCTATTTATTATTAATCTAAAAATGTACTTGACATGATGTCCTTTGCTGATTTTACCTGAACATGATGACATGCTAATACTGTTAGAAGCATGACCTTCTTTAGACCTTAGGGATCTCATGTTTTAATCTGTGAATTGGTATTCACGTTGATAGTTTAATCTTATTTCTGATATCCTTGCTAACAATGATTTACCGTGACTGTTTGTCTGAATCTTTATTCATGATCTTTAAGATGTTAAGTAGTATTATTAATCCAGTTATCTAAGGCAATGGTATCTGCATCTCTAGTGTTGTTGTCTATATGAGTTCTGCATGCCCATTTTCTCTTAAATATGTTGTCCCTCAACGATTCACTCCCGCAATAGAATGATATGAAAATTTCGTTTTCTATCTACATATGTTCTGAAGTCAGCCCTTTACGTTTTCTTGATATGTATTCTTTATTTAGTGTCAAAAGTAATATATATTCTCTTGTGTTATTCTATTAAGAGGAAAGTATATATTTTGTGGTAAGTAATACTTTAGTATTTAGTTTACATTGGAAGGGCATCATTGGCACTTATACACTTAGGTAATGTTGTTAGTGTTTAAGGGAATTTGGGAGCGGAGCTCGACTCTAGGTTCAGCTGCATCCCCGGCACAAGCAATACCCTGAGCCTTGAGTCCCTTGGGAACTTTGAAGTCTCGGGGTATCCAGAGGGAGCATCGACCTCGAGTGGGATTCTCTTATTAGCTCTTAATTCATTGAAACATTAAGTTATTTAAGAGTTTAATGTTTAATAACAACGAAAGGTTTCCAATGTGAACTATTTGCTAAATAAAGCAACCACATTAATATACAACTTTCCCCTTACAATATTAATCATATCCTTGTTTCAATTATCTGTTTGTGCATTTGTCATGTACATCGAAGTGTGATATGTTATTAGAATATGCTGAATATATTGAATAATATATCTAATGACTTTCTTATTCTTTTGACATGTACATCTGATTGGGCTGCCGAGTTCTTGATGAACTCAGGCCCAATTCCAGCCTTGTTGCATTTCGTTGGGGAGCCCAAAACCCGCTTTCCTTGCATCTCTTTATTGCAGGGCCTACCTTCTTGAGGCCTAATTACTATAGTCCATTCCTCTTTCCCTCAACTCATTTATCATTATTTATTGTCTCGATTAATTTAGTTTACTGCTTGTACTAGTTTAGATTACTATTGGTTGCATTTGTTATGTCTTTGTTGTTTTTTCGTCTCTCATGTATATAACACTCATATATTAGATCATATAATTTTCTCCTATGTTTTAATACAAACTTATGCAAGCCTAAAACAATATAGGATTTAGAAAAGGGATTTTAGTTACTATCATATCCTTAATTCTATAATTATAATCTGCTGTGACGACCCGATGTGTTGTAGAAATGCATAAGATACTAATTATTTAGACTTGGCTTGTTTTAAGTGCAAATCCCTCTTTGTAATTATGCAATTTTTAACATTTTTGCAGGGTATGAGGTATAAGAATCAAATAATTAAGAAAAGAGTTCAAAAAGGTTAGTAATGCAGGATATGCGGTCGCATTTCAGACATGCGGACCGCATATCTTACACAGGCATCGCATACTTGGACAGATTTCAGGGCAAAATTCATGCCAAAAATGTTGTCTGAAATACGGACCGCATTTCAGGAATGCGGACCAGAAATTTGGCTACCTGTATCACAGATTGGAACAGAGAACTAGACAAGTCTTATGTAAAAAATGCAGCGAGAAATGCGAACCGCATTTCTCAAATGCGAACCGCAAATACCACAGTGAGATCGCAGAGTGAGGCAGAGTTTTGGGCCAAATGCCATGCCAGAAATGCGGTCCAAATGCGGACCGCATGTTGAGTTTGCGACCAGAATGCGATCGCATTCTGGACACCTGAACTTTTATTTTATCCCGAACTTTGACCCACTATAAATAGGAGCTAGGAGCCCTAACATGCAAAAAACCCCTTATTTCATCAGTTGCCTCAGAAAAACTCACTAAAACACCCTCAAACCCCAGGGAATCAACCTCCAAATCACCTTGAAAACAAACCCCAACATCTATCACAAGAAACCCCACCCTCTATCACCAAAGACCCAGCCCACAATTGCTGCAACTCGTACCAAGATTTCAGCCGAGTTAAGGCACCCTACCAAGTTGCAGCTCGTTAACCTCGATTGTGTCCACCTAAAGTTCATGAGTACCCATAAAAAAAGGGTTGGGCTTGAAGAATTGTTGGAAATCTAGGAATTTTCGCAAAGCAAGGTAAGCGTTCGTTCTAACCTTAGCTTGAGGGATTAGCAATCGTGTCTTGTTTGCTAAATTGCTCCTTCTTGAGAACAACGTATAGGCATGGTGACGGGTGTCTATATGTTGGTGTCATGCATGACCGTGGGTCGTATATGGTTAATCGTTGTGTGATTATTGTTTCAAATTGTCGAATATTTTCCTAGAATTGTTATGATGTGTTGCATGTGGGAGCGGGTGGCACGCCTGCCACAAGATGTTGTGAATTGAGGGCAGGTGGTACGCCTACCACAAAGTCTCTTCTATTTGGCATAAAGTTGATGGTCAACTAGACTAGTTGAGTAAGAATTGTTAGGAGTCGAAAGGGTCCAGTGTCAAAATTGTGGGTAGTGTTTTAGGAGTCCGTTAGAAGTTTAAAAGGTCCAGTGTCACATTAGTAGAGTCGTGTCTAGAGTTAATAAAATGATAATTGGGTTGGGAGGTTAATTGTTGAACATCGACTGTAATTGAGTACTAACATTGATTGGGCTAAATAGGAGTCAAGTTTTGGTTTGGTTATAGCTGAATTCCCCCTGGCCAGGATGATTGTTTGCTGTTATTTGTTCTCTTGCTGGGATGTTATTATGTTGATTTGTTCCCTTGCTGGGATTTCTTGTGATTGTTGCGATGATGAAAGTGGGAGGGGGTGGCACGCCTGCCACGAGATATTATGAAAGTCGGAGCGTGTGGCACGCCTGCCACGAGATATTATGAAAGTGGGAGCGGGTGGTACGCCTACCACAGTATATATTGAAAGTGGGCGCGGGGTGGCACGCTTGCCACGAGATATTCTGAAAGTGGGAGTGGGTGGTACGCCTACCACAGTATATAATGTAAGTGGGAGCAGGTGGCACGCCTGCCACGGTATGTGATGTTTGTGGGAGCGGGTGGCACGCCTGCCACAAGAGGTTACTGTAAGTGGGAAGGGGTTGCACGCCTGCAACAAAAGGTTACTGGAGGAAAAAGGGTGGATTGTATTTCATTTTGTTTGTGTTAAAAGCTGAATTGCTGTTTTCTTTCTTACTCTTTGGTGATTCCTTTTGCTTTATTTGTCTGCAGTTCTGATGTATGCTATCTTTTTCGTGTTTAAGTTGTTTATGTGTTTCTATCTCCTGTTGTAGATATATATATATATATATATATATATATATATATGATTAAAATTGCACAGGTTTATCTTGAGTCTGGTCCTAGCCTCATCACTACCTCGCCGGGGTTAGGCCAGGCACTTACCAGCATATGGGGTCGGGTGTGCTGATACTACAGTCTGCACTCTTTTGTGCAGATCTCAGTGTCGCAGGCTACGAACAGTAGGAAGCTTCCAGCCTTTGATTTTCAGGCGACCCAAGGTAGTTCTGCAGACGTCCACGGATTTTGGAGTCCCCTGTCCATTTCTTGTATCTGTTTCTTCTATGTAGTCCAGAAACAACATTTTGTCATATTCTTCATACCCTGTTTGTAGTACTCTTAAGTAGTCTGTGAAACTGTGACACCAGATCTTGGGTAGACCGTTATGGATAGTTTATCGGCGATAGTTGTGTAAAGTATTAACTTTGTTTTTATTTCGCTTGTTGAATTACTGTTTTTCAGTTGATGCATTTATGATGTAATGAATTCGTAAATAGAAACGTGGTAATTAGTCCAATTGACTGGCTTCCCTAGCTTTCACTAGTAGGCGCCATCACGACACCCGAGGGTGGGAAATTCGGGTCGTGACAGATTGGTATCAGAGCCCTTGGTTTACATAGGCCTCACAGTTCACAAACAAACTCGGTAGAGTCTGAGGGATCGGTACGGAAACGTCTGTATTTATCCCCTAGAGGCTACAGAGTTAGGAAAAAAATTTCACATTTGTTCATTCTTGTTGGGTGGTTTGCTTCTCAAATGCTAATTGGATTCCTACTATGTTCCTTCGCAGATGGCGAGAACACGCGCTTCCTCATCTACCGTTCCGTGGCCCGATCCCCCAGCAACAGCTCCCACGCGGGGCAGAGGGCGAGGCTGAGGTCATGCTAGGGTCGAAGCAGAGGCAGGACTCAGCCTCCTGCAGCAGCACCAGCGGCGGAACTTCAGATTGATCTTGACGAGGAGGTTCCGACCCCAGCAGCTCCGGTGGGCCCAGCTCAGGTCCTCGAGGGGTTTATTGCTACCCCATATCATCAGGACGCTTTGGTCCGGTTGGTGGGCCTTATGGAGAATGTCACCCGAGCGGGCTTACTTCCTGCGGCACCAGCCACTCCTCAGGCTGGAGAAGGGGGCCCAGACTACTGCTACTCGTACTCTGGAACAAGTAGCTCCCCAGACTCAGGTTCCAGCGGTTCAGCGAGCCGTGACAGTCCAGCCGGGAGCAGAAGCTCAAGCCGGCAATGGGGCGGCCATGTCCGCCGATGCTTTGTGGAGACTGGATAGGTGCACCAAGCTCTTCACTACTACCTTCAGCAGTGCTTCTTCGGAGGATCCCCAGGACTTCCTATACAGCTGCCACGAGTTCCTCAGGAATATGGGCATTGTTGAGACCAACGGGGTAGACTTCGCAGCATTTCGCCTGTCTGGATCCGCCAAGACTTGGTGCAGGGATTATTGCTTGACTAGACCAGCCTGTTTGCCATCTTTGGCTTGGGAGCAGTTTACAGAGTTGTTTCTGGAGAAGTTTCTTCCCGTCACCCAGAGAGAGGCTTATCGGAGGTAGTTCGAGCGCCTTCAACAGGGGTCCATGACAGTTACCCACTATGAGCCCAAGTTCATCGACTTGGCTCGACACGCTCTCATCATACTTCCTACATAGAGGGAGAGGGTGAGAAGATTTATTGACGGTCTCATTCAGCCGATTCGCCTTTAGATGGCTAGAGAGACTAGTAGTGAGATTTCCTTCCAGGAGGCAGTCAATGTGGCCCGCAGAGTCGAGATGGTTCTGTCGCATGGAGGTGGTCATGGGTCGGATAAGAGACCCCGCCATTCCAGCAGATTGGTTGCTTGGGTTGTGAAAAATTGGTGTCAGAGCACTAGGTTGCTTAGGTCTCACGATTTATGAGCAAGTTTAGTAGATTCTTGCGGATAGGTACGGAGATGTCTATACTTATTTTCAAGGAGCTACCGAACCATTAGGAATCTTCGCTTTGGTGTATTCTTGTGGTGTGAATATGTTAATTCTGGAATATGAACTCTCTACTTTTATATTATCTTGCAGATGGTGAGAACACGATCAGCCGATCAGGTAGGGCCGTGAGAGGCCAGGGCCGAGGTAGAGGCTGAGTTAGAGCTCGCACTGTAGCGAGGGCAGCACATGTGGAGCCATCAATTGCTTTAGTGGAGGAGCAAGTACAAGATACTCTTGATTCGATGGGACCACTCCAGACACCGATGGTACCTTTTTTTCTATAAGGTCTTCGAGAGGCTTTGGCTCGAATTTTGAGCGTGTGTATGGGTTTGGCTCAGGCGACTTCGATTCCAGCTGCACCAGCTACCTCACAGGCTGGGGGAGAAGCCCATACTCTAGAGCAGTTAGCTCAGTGTCATCATACACCAGGGGTGTTACTAGATCAGCCAATTGTTGCTGCTCGGGTCGAGGTTGGTCCACCTATGACTGATGCAGAGCAGAGGAGTTTGGAGAAGTTTAGGAAGCTTTATCCGCTCGAGTTTAGCGGGGCAGAGTTAGAGGATACTCAAGTTGTCTTGGATCGGTATCATCAGATTCTTCGCACACGGGTACTGTGAATATATGTGGATTTTCTTTCACTACTTTTCTACTGACAAGGGCAGCCTACAGATGGTGGCAAGATTGTAAGTTAGCTAGGTTAGCTGGCACAGCACCACTTACGTGGCATGAGTTATAGGTTCTCTTCTTAGAGAAGTTTGTACCTCACACTCGCAGAGAGTAGTTGCGTAGGGCGTTTGAGTCGCTATGCCAGGGAAATATTACTGTTACTCAATATGAGATTAGATTTTTGGATTTGGTGTGTAATGCTACATGGTTGGTTCCCACGGAGAGGGAGAGGATCAGGAGGTTCGCTGATGGCCCCAACTACAGTCTACATTATAGTTTGGCTCGAGAGGCTAAGACGGATGATAGGTCTGATTAGGTGGTCGAGATTGCTAGGCGCTTGGAGCAGCTTCGTAGGCTTGAGTAGGCGGAGCGAGAGGGAAAGAGGCCCCGTGAACTTTGTGGTTTTAGTGGCACCTAATCAAGAGGTCAGTCGCATCACTCTAGAGGTCATCCTTATAGGCCTGCTCAGATGGCTCGGCAGGTTCCTCGTGGTGCAATAGCTAGCCACGGCTCATAAAACACTCGTCCAATTAAGTCATCTTTCAGTGCACTCCCAACTTAGAGCTCATACCATGCTCCACATATCAGGGTTCCTCAGTACCGGGTTTTCCAGAGGTTATCCTAGTTTTCAGGGTCTAACAGGCCTCACATTCATTCCCAGTCAGAGGTTACTACGATTGTAGAGAGTTGGGGCATGAAGGAAGTATTGCCCCCGTCATTACAAAGGTCCAGTGCCGCAGGGAGGCTAGACTATTAGTCTTACACTAGTTGCTATACTACCCGCTTAGCCATCTCGGGGTAGAGGTCGTCAGGTGAAGGTCACCCTAGAGGGAGAGGTCGGACAGTTAGTGGTCAGGCTCGATGCTATGCTATTCTTGCCAAGCCCGAGGCAGTTTCTTCCAACGTAGTGATCACATATATTGTTTTAGTATGCCACATGGATGCTTCAAAATTATTTGACCCTGTCCACTTATTCATATGTGTCATCATACTTCGCTAGTTATTTGGAGGTGCCCCGTGATTCTGTAATTATGCTTGTTCATGTATCTATATCGGTGGGTGATTCTATTATTGTGGACCGTGTATATCAGTCGTGTGAGGTGATTGTTGGGGGTTATGAGAGAGAGTTGATCTTTATTGCTAAACATAGTTGATTTCAATGTGATTTTTGGCAAGGATTGGTTGTCCCCATATCATGCTATCATAGATTGTCACGTTAAGATTGTGATGTTGGCGATGCCGGTGGCGTTGAGGTTAGAGTGGAGAGGCTTCCTAGATTATGTTCCTAGTAGGGTGATTTCACATTTGAAGGCTCAATGGATGGCAAAGAAGGGATTTTTGGCATAATCAGACCTTCATGAAGGATGTTAGTGCCAATACTCTTGCCATTGATATCGTTCCAATAGTGAGAGACTTTCCAGATGTGTTCCCAGAAGATCTATCGCGCATGCCACCTGATTGGGACATCGATTTTGGTATTGACTTGGTGCCGAGCACTCAGCCCACCTCTATTGCACTATATCGTATGGCACGAGTGAGATGAAGGAGCTAATGGAATATTCACAAGAGTTACTTAATAAGGGCTTCATCAGGCCTAGTATGTCGCCTTGGGGCGCACCGATTCTATTCGTGAAGAAGAAGGATGGTACTACGCAGATATGTATTGCTTACAGACAGCTAAACAAAGTTACAGTCAAGAACATGTAACTGCTACCGCGTATTGATGATTTAGTTGACTAGTTTCGGGGTGCTAAAATGTTCTCGAAGATCGACATGATACTAAGATATCATCAGTTGATGATCTGGGATTCAGATACTCCGAATAAGGCATTCAGGGCCCTCTATGGTCACTACGAGTTTCTAGTGATCTCTTTTGGACTGACCAACGCCTTTGTAGCCTTAATGCACTTGAAGAATAGTGTATTCCAGCCATATCTTGATTCATTCCTCATCGTGTTCATTGACGATATATTTGTGTATTCTCGTAGCGAGGATCATGAGCACCATCTGAGGATCACACTCCAGACTTTGAGGGAGAAGAAGCAATATGCTAAATCTCCAAGTGTGAGTTTTGGCTCGATTCAGTTGTGTTTTTGGGAAACATGGTGTCCAGTGAGGGGATCAAGGTGGATCCGAAGAAGATGGAGGTAGTTCAAAGTTGTCCCAAACTGTCTTTTGTTACACAAATTCTGAGCTTCTTAGATTTGGCAGCTCCACTTCAATGCATGAATGATGGCTGCCAGCCCCAAATCATTAACAGGGTAGTTCTTCTCAAGGGGCTTCAACCGGCGTGAAGCATATGCAATCACTCTACCCTCTTGCGTCAAGACACACTGAATACCAATTCGAGAAGTATCACAATGCAATGTACAAGAGCCAGAAGCTGAAGGCAAAACTAGAACTGGAGTTGTGGTCAAGACAGTCTTGAGCGTCTAAAGGCTCTCCTCACACTCACCCGACCACCTGAATGGAGCACCCTTCTGGGTCAATTTTGTCAAAGGCGCTGCAATGGATGAGAAATCTTCCACATAGCGATGATAATATTTAGCTGAGCTGACAAAAAGCAAAATCTCAGTAGCTGAAGACGGTTTGGGCCAGCTCTAAACCACCTTTATCTTCTTCAGATTCACCTTAACCCCCTCACTGGACACCACGCGCCGCAAGAACGTCATCGAACAAAGCTAAAACTCACACTTGGAGAACTTGGAATAAAGCTTCTCCTCCCTCAGTTGCTGTAGTACAATCCTCAAATGCTTGGCATGCTCCTCCTAGCTATGTGAGTATACCAGGATATCATTAATGAATACAATAAAACAAATCAAGATATGGCTAAAATACATTGTGCATTAGATGCATGAATGTTGCTGTGGCGCTAGTCAGCCTAAAAGACATCACAAGGAACGCATAGTGACCATAGCGGGTCCTGAATGTCGTCTTCAGAATATCCGAGTCCTGAATCTTCAACTGGTGATACCCAAACCTCAAATCAAACTTAGAGAACACCCTTGCTCCGTGAAGCTGGTCAAATAGATCATTAATACGCGTCAAAGGATACATGTTTTGATTGTAACTTTGTTCAACTACCTGTAGTCGATGCACCTCCGCATAGTACCATCCTTCTTCTTCACAAATAGAAATGGTGCACCCAAGGCGAAAGACTAGACCTAATAAACCCGTTATCAAGAAGTTCCTGAAGCTGGTGTTTTAATTCCTTCAACTCTATTGTGCCATACGATACGGAGGGATGAAATGGGCTGAGTGCCCGGCACAATGTCAATACCAAAATAAATATCCCCATCGGGCGGCATGCGTTGCAGGTCTACAGGAAACACATCCAGAAAGTGTCGTACCACCGAATCAAAATCAATAGTAGGAGCATCAGCACCGACATCCCTCAAAAAGGCCAAATATGATAGACACCCTTTCCCAACTATCCGTTTGGCCATCAAATATGAAACCAATTTCCTAGGAACATAATCTAGAGAACTTCTCTACTCGATCTTGGCAACCCCGACATCGCCAATGTCACGATCTTAGCGGGACAATCTGTAACAGCATGACAGGAGACAACCAGTCCATACCCAAAATCACATCGAAGTCGACCATACTAAGAAATAAGAGATCAACTCTAGTCTCAAGTCCCCCAATAGTCACTACATACGACCGATATACACAGTCCACAATAATAGTATCGGCCACCGGCGTAGATACATGAACAGATAAAACTACGGACTCACATGTCTAAAGCAACGACCTCTGGTTCGGCAGGAATAGCATAGAATCGAGCCTGACTACCACCTGATCGGCCTCCCAACTAGGGCAACCTCTGGCTGCCTCTGCCTCATCCCGAGCTGGCTGAGCGAGTGGTGAAGTAACTGATGCGGAAGTCACAGCCTGACTCCTCCACTAAACTGGACCTCCTGAAAGGTAGAGACAATGCCTCTTCACATGACCAAATTCTCCATACTCAAAAGAACCCCGCTCTGACAATGGCGGCAACTCTTGAAGCGGAACCCGAAAACTAGAATAACTATCAAAGTAACCTGGTGCGAATGAACTCTGAACTGAAGGAGCATGGGATTAACTCTGAGCTTCGAGTGCACTGAGGGATGACTGCCCCAGGTGAGTACTGTATGAACCATGGCTAGCTGATATGACACGATACTAGATGATCCATCTACGCGGGACTATTAGGACGACCGCTGCTGTGGATGGATTGAAACCCAGAAGAAACATCGCTAAAACCACCCGAACCAAGAGGCCTCTTGGCCGTTCTCTCCTCACGGTCCTGACTACAGATCAACTCTAGCCGTCGAGCAATATCAACCACCTGATCGAACCTCGTACAAGATACATTCTCCTGAGTCACAACAAAACGCAAATGATTGTTGAGGCCATCAATGAACCTCCTAATCTTCTCCCTCTCAATGGGAACCAACTACACTGCGTGATGAGCCAACTCTAAAAATCTCATCTTGTACTGGGTCCCAAACATGCCCTCCAGGCATAGCTGCTCAAACTGCCTACGCAACTCTTCCCTGCGGGTCGATGGCACAAATATCTCCAAAAAGAGAACAGAGAACTCACGCCATAAAAGTGCTGCAGCACTTACTGGCCTGCTCCTCTCATGGGCCTCTCACCATCTGAAGTCAACCCGCGATAGCTAAAAAGTAGTAAAGGAGACTCCACTTGTCTCCAAAATAACCATCGTGCGAAGAATCTGCTAGCACCTATCGAAGAAGTCCTGAGCATCTGCTTACTCAGCCCCATTGAATAATGGAGGCTTAAGCCTCCCAACACTCTCAAGTCTCTTCTGCTCCTCATCACTCAATATAAGACTCACCTAGGCCTAAGCAACTTCAACCGGCTAGGCTGGTAGTACACCTAGTGTGTAAAGTCCCTACACCACCTCCTCTGGACTGCGTGTGGCAGGAGTCTGAGTACCTCCCCTGGCTTGAGAAGTGGCTGGTGCAGCATGAACAGAAACCGCCTGAGCAAGGCTAGTGCAAATAGTCAATATCTGGGCCAAAGCCTCCTGAAGGCCTGCAATCACAACAGGCATAGCTAGTGCCTAAGCTGGTCCCACCGGCTCAAGCACATCTGGAACATGCTCCTGAGCTGGAGCAACTTGTTGGTCTACATGTGCTGCTCTAGCTGTTGTACGAGCTACACCTCAGCCTCTACCGCGGCTCTAGCCTCTCGTGGCCCTAGCTTGTGGTACTAGTTGCCGTCTGCCCGATTCGGTAGCACGTGTTCTCACCATCTGTGAGAGAGTTGAATAACAGAAGTTTAGATTCGGGAACCACCAAATTAGAACGACACGAATACAATAATGTGATGTTTTCCTAAGGGTTCAGCAGCCTCTCGAAGATAAGTACAGACGTCTCACTACCGATCCACAAGGCTCTACTAAGCCTGCTCATGACTCGTGAGACTTATGTAACCTATGCTCGGATACCAACTTGTCATGACCCAAAACTCAATATGTCGTGATGGCGCCCATCATGTACTAGGCAAGCAGACAACTCACACATACTAACATTTTTAAATTCAAAATTTACTAGAATAGGTTTAAGTAAGTAAAAATCTCATAAAATTGGATGGAAACGCCACAATTCAACATAGAATTTCCCAAAACCCAGGCGTCACTGAGTACCTGAGCATCTATACAATTACATAGTCTGATACACTGTCTAAGAAAGTAGAACACAATAAGTAAAACTGAGATATAGGGAAGGAGAGTCAAGGTTTGCGAACGCCAAGGCAGCTACCTCAAAAATCTCCGAACGATCCTCGAGAACTCAAAAAAATATACCAATAAGTCCACTGTCCGGACACACTTCTAGGTCAAAAATCACCTTACGAAGCTATAGGAACAATCAAAATTCTATTCCGGAGTTGTTTATACATAAGTCAACATCCGGTTAACCTTTTTAACTTAAGCTTCCAACCTTGGGACTAAGTGTCCCAACGCATTCCGAATCATCCCCATAACCAGACCAACTTCCTCGGTAAGTCACATAATAATAATTCAGCAAAATATAAGCAATAAATAGGGGAACTCGGCTACTACACTCAAAACGACCGACCGTGTCGTTACATCGATAAATGGCATGTTTTATCCATGTTGGGATTTAACTGTTATATATAAATATCATGCCTAAATTTCTGATATACGAACGAGCTAAACATGATATCATTGAGCTATTGGCTTACATAATTTTCCATTACATCCTGAGCTGTTATTAGTTATTAATAATGTTCTGTCAATGTTTCTCCTGAATTCGACACTACTTTCAGCCTAAGGTTAAGTTTGTTACTTATTGAGTACATGGGGTAGGTTGTACTCATACTATAGTATGCACTTCGTGTGCAAATCCAGAGACTTCTGGACGAGGCGATTTATATAGTTGAGTTGCTACTAGCTTTTGGGCGACTACGAGGTACCTGGCATGTCATCCGCATTGCTTGAAGTTTACTTTTAATAGGATCTGCGGATTTGGCTTGTATTTGGATACTCAGTATGGATCATATACTCATTGTCACCAGATCATTGGGATGGTTTTCAGATATTTCATGATATTTCTGATGTTAACTTACTAAACCATGTTTTTATCAAATTCGTTGTTAGTAATTATTGTTGGCTAGCTTAGTAAGTGGTGTTAGGTACCGTTGCATCTATGGTAGGAGTTGGGTAGTGACAAAGGTGCAGCACAGTGATGCTAAAGAGGTTACTATTGGAGATGATAGGATATTTAGGATGCATGGTCGAATCTGTGTTCCAAATATGAATGGGTTGCGAGCGTTGATATCTAAAGAGGCCCACTGTTGCGGTATTCTATTCATCTAGGTGCCACAATTATGTATTATGATGTGAGGCATCACTATTGGTGGCGGGGGATGAAGAATGATATTGTTAAGTATGTGGCCCTATGTTTGAACTGTCAGCAAGTGAAGTACGAGTATCAGAGACCCCGCGGTTTGCTTCAGATGCTTGATATCCCAGAGTGGAAGTGGAAGTGTATGACGATGAATATAATAGTTGGACTTCCTAGACCTTGAGGAAATTTGATGCAGTATGGTTATTATGGACAGATTGACCAAGTCCGCACACTTTATTCCAGTTGTGACTATCTACTCTTTAGAGCAACTGGCTCGAATTTACATTCGTGAGATTATTCGCCTTTTATGGGTTGCCTGCATCTATTATCTCGGATGGAGGCACATAGTTCACATTACATTTTTGGAGAGTGGTGCAGCGAGAGTTGGGCACACAGGTAGAGCTGAATACAACATTTCATCCCTAGATGAACGGGCAGTTCGAGTGCACTATTCAGATCTTAGGGGACAAGTTAAGTGTCTGTGTTATTAATTTCGAGGGTTCATGGGATCAGTTTGTGTTGCAAGCAGAGTTTGCCTACAACAACAATTATCAGCCGAGTATCCACATGGCTCCTTATGAGGACTTATATGGGAGGTGATATCGTTCTCCGATTGATTGGTATGAGCATGGGGAGGCTAGGTTGTTGGGCATTGATTTGGTGCGTGACGCTTTGGAGGAGGTGAAGGTAATTCAGGAGTGACTTCATACAACACAGTCCAGGCACAAGAGTTATGCTGACAAGGAGGCTTGTAATGTTGCATAGATGGTGGGGGAGAAGGTTCTGCTTAGAGTTTCGCCCATGAAGGGTGTGATGAGGTTTGAGAAGAAGGAAAAGTTGAGCCCTCGGAATATTGGCCCTTTTGAGGTGATTGAGAGAGTTGAGGAGTCGAGGATTCTACACGGGAGACCGAGCAGGAGATGCGGAGAAAATATCTTCACCTTTTTGAGATTTCGAGTATGATGCTAGACCCGTTTGAGGAAGAACGTTTGTTTAAGAGAGGGAGAATGTAACGACCCGGCTGGTCATTTTAAGTGCTTTAAAACTATTTCGTGTATTTGATGCTTTACTTATGTTCATTAGTGGTTATGTGACTTTCCGAGGGTGGTTGGATTGATTTGGGGGAAGTTTCAGAGTGAATTGGGACACTTAGTCCCAAGTTTAGAAGCCTAAGTTGAAACAGTTGACCGGAATTTCACTTTTGTGTAGAAGACTTCAGAATGGAGTTTTGATAGTTTCAATTGCTTTTTATGGTGATTGTGTATGTCTTTATATTGATTTTGAGGTCCGTAGGTTAATTTGGTGCTTTTTGGTGAAAGTTGGAAAGTTGAAAGTTTGGAAGATTGAGAGATTTGACTGAGAGTTGACATTGTTGATGTCGGGTTTGGATTTCGGTTCTAGAAGCTGGAATAGGTTCTTTGTGTCATTTGGGACTTGCATGCAAAACTTGAGGTCATTCGGAGTTGATTTGATTTGGTTCCACATGAGTTTTGGAAATTAAAAGTTCAATAGTTTCATTAGGCTTCAAATGAGGTGTGATTCGTTGTTTTGGTGACGTTTTATGTGATTTGAGGCTTCGAGTATGTTCATATTTGTGTTTTTAGCCCCAGTTGTGTTTTGGATTAGTTACAGATTGGTTTTGGCTTGTTTTGGTTTGAGTTGCATTGGTTGAAGTATGTTGGAAACGGTGTCACCGCATCGATAAAAGTATGACTGCAGATACGAGTCCGCGGATGTGGACATGTAGTCGCTGAAGCGAAGTTGGCTGGAGGAGCAGAAGTCTGCGGTCTAAGCGTAGGAGCAGGGCCATACCTGTGAAAGAACACCGTATATGTGCACTATGGTCCGGTCAGAGGCTGAAGGGAAGTCACAGAATCGATATTTGGACTGCAAATGTGAAACCGCAAATTCAGTTTAGTGACCACAGGTGCGGAATCACTGGCAAAGTTTTTGTTCAAAGGGTTTGGTTGTTTTTCTCATTTTGGGAGTTTTGGAACTCGGTTATGTGCTATTTTTTGGATACGTTTGTAAGTGAAGTTTAATAACTTTTGATGATAGATTTTGATTACCCATTGATTTTTACACCTAGTTTATGTGAATTTAAGGTGAAATTTGGGGATTTCCGACTATGTTATTGGAGAGTGCGGTTTGAATATTTGAGGGTCGATTTTTGGTTGGAGTTGGGTGAGACACATTTATTTGGATTCATATGCGAATGGGTGTTCAAAATTTATGAGTTTGACCGGGTTAACTTTTTTATATTTGGAATTTTTAGGTTGGCATTCGAATTTTGATTAATGACCTCATCTTTATTGTGCAGGATTGTTTTCTATGGCTCTTATTGATGATACTAAGTTGCTTTGGCCAGATTCGAGTAGCTTGAAGGCCGATTCGCGCGGCAAGGGCCATGTATATTTGACATGTGGTAATAGAGATGTGCTTTCCTCATACCAGCTGGTAAATGAGACGTTTTATCTATGTTGGGCTTTAACGGTTATATATGGAAAGCATGTCTAAATTCCTGAAATGTGAACGAGCTTAACATGATATAATTGAGTTACTTGCTTACACTATTTTCCTTTATATACTGAGCTGTTATTGGTTATTAATATTGGTCTTTTACTTTTTCTTCTGAGCTCGTCACTACTTTCAGCTCAAGGTTAGGTTTCTCATTTATTGAGTACATGGGGTCAGTTGTACTCATATTACACTCTATACTTCGTGTGCATATCCAGGTACTTCCGGACGAGGTTATTTCTAGAGTTATGTTGCTACCAGCTTTTGAGATACTACGAGGTAGCTGCTATGTCGTCCGAAGACGTTTAAGTTCTCTTTTCCTTTATTTTCATTGTTACTGTTCTGTTGTCAAGAAAATTGTATTGAGCTTTTGGTTTGTATTGTTATATTCAGTAGTGCTCATGTTCTTGTTGACACCAGATCAGTCGTATGGGTGTAGTAGGATTGTCGTTTGTTTCATCAATTATTCCATGATGTTCCGTTGTTGAGTTTCATAAAACCATGTTTATTCAAATTCGTTGTAATCGTGTGATTCTTGGCTTGCCCAACAAGTAGTGTTAGGCACCGGCACGGCTCTGGTAGGAGTTGGGTCGTGACACTCTGGCTGCGTATTTTATATTTTTATCATAGTGGCACGATTTCATACTTTTTGAAGGTTTAGAAGTATAATAAAGTCCATATTATAGCAAGGTATCAAATGAGGGTTAGTGGAGAAGCAAGAAATGGAAAAGAAAACAACTAGGAGAACGCTAGGGCCCGTGCAGCGCGGATTGCGACATGCCAACCATCTCAGCAGCTTTGAAAACCATTCAAGTATAGGCAATTGGCGCAAGACCTGGCACGCTACCCCCCCCCCCTTCCCCAAG
>MCJB01051352.1:66233-94716 GCA_002018475.1 Nicotiana obtusifolia | reverse complement strand
ACCAAATTGACTCAAAAGGGTGTTCCATTTGTGTGGTTGGACAAGTGCGAGGAGAGCTTTCAGAAGCTCAAGACAGCCTTGACCACAGCTCCAGTATTGGTGCTACCGTCAGCCTCGGGTTCGTATACCGTATGTTGTGATGCCTCAAGAATTGGGATCGGTTGTGTATTAATGCAGGAGGGTAGAGTTATTGCTTATGCTTCTCGTCAATTGAAGCCTCATGAGAAGAACTACCCCGTGCATGATTTGGAGCTAGCTGCCATAGTTCATGCTTTAAAGATTTGGAGGCATTACTTATACGGCGTATCTTGTGAGGTGTTCACTGATCATCGTAGCCTACAACATTTGTTCAAGCAGAAGGATCTAAATTTGAGACAGCGGCGATTGTTAGAATTGCTCAAGGATTATGACATCACTATACTATACCATCCGGGAAAGGCCAATATGGTGGCCGATGCTTTAAGCCGAAAGGCAGTGAGAATGGAAAGTTTGGCATACATTCCAGTTGGAGAGAGACCTCTCACAGTCGATGTTCAGGCCTTGGCCAATAGACTTGTGAGATTAGACATCTCAGAATCTAATCGAGTGTTGCCTTGCATGGTTTCTCGATCTTCGTTACATGATCGCATCAAGGAACGTCAGTATGACGATCCGCATTTGCTTGTCCTTAAGGACAGAGTTCAGCATGATGATGCTAAAGATATGACCATCGATGATGATGGAGTGTTGAGAATGCAGGGCCGGATTTGTGTACCTAATGTGGATGGGCTTCGGGAATTGATCCTGGAGGAGGCCCATAGCTCGCGGTATTCCATCCATCCGGGTGCCGCAAAGATGTATCAGGACTTGAAACAACATTATTGGTGGAGAAGAATGAAGAAAGACATTGTGGGATTCGTAGCTCAATGTCTCAACTGTCAGCAAGTAAAATATGAACAACAGAGACCGGGTGGTTTGCTTCAGCAGATAGCTATTCCTGAGTGGAAATGGGAGCGGATCACTATGGACTTTGTGGTTGGACTCCCGCGGACTTTGAAAAAGTTTGATGCTATTTGGGTGATTGTGGATCGGCTGACCAAATCCCCGCACTTTATTCCTGTATGTACTACCTCTTCTTCAGAACGGTTGGCAAGGATTTACATCCGAGAGATTGTTCGGCTGCATGGTGTTCCAATTTCTATCATTTCTGATAGAGGTACTCAGTTCACCTCGCAATTCTGGAAAGCCGTGTAGAGGGAGTTGGGTAATTAGGTGGAATTGAGCATAGCATTTCATCCTCAGACGGATGGGCAGTCAGAACGTACCATTCAGATATTGGAGGACATGTTGCGTGCATGTGTTGTTGATTTCGGAGGCTCATGGGATGAGTTTCTGCCTCTTATAGAATTCGCTTATAATAACAGCTATCAGTCAAGTATTCAGATGGCTCCGTATGATGCTCTGTATGGGAGACGGTGTAGATATTCGGTTGGTTGGTTCGAGGCCGGCGAGGCTAGGTTATTGGGGACCGACTTGGCTCAAGAGGCTTTAGAGAAGGTGAAAGTAATCCAAGAAAGGCTTCGCACAGCATAGTCGAGGCAAAAGAGTTATGCCAATAGAAAGGTTCGAGATGTGTCTTACATGGTTGGCGAGAAGGTCTTGCTGAAAGTTTCGCCCATGAAAGGTGTTATGAGGTTCGGAAAGAAAGGGAAATTGAGTCCTCGGTTCATTGGACCGTTTGAAGTACTTCGGAGAGTTGGGGAGGTGGTTTATGAGCTTGCTTTGCCACCTAGTCTGTCGAGTGTACACCTAGGGTTTCATGTTTCTATGCTCCGAAAGTATATTGGGGACCCGTCTCACATTTTGGACTTCAGCGCGATTCAGTTGGATGATAATTTGACCTATGAGGTGGAGCCAGTGGCGATTTTGGATCGTCAGGTTCGGAAGTTGAGGTCCAAGGAGATAGCTTCGGTGAAAGTCCGATCGAGAGGTCGGTCTGTGGAAAAGGCTACTTGGGAAACCGAGCGGGAGATGCAGAGCAGATATCCTCACCTATTTGAAACTTCAGGTATGTCTCTTGACCGGTTCGAGGACGAACGTTTGTTTAAGAGGGGGAGAATGTGACGACCTGGTAAATCGTCTTAGGGGTTACTGCTCCATCTTCCCCAATTTCTGTATCATTATGCCTTGTTATCCGTGTTTTAGGTAATTAAGTTGAGTAAGTTGCATTCAGAGTGAAATCGGTAATAAATAAGACCCTTAGTCTCTTTTAAGAAGGCTTAAAATGTGAAAGTCAACCAGGTGTTGACTTATGAGTTAGAAGGCTCAGATGTGAATTCCGATGATTCGGTTAGTTTTGGGAGAGGATTTATGACTTAGGAGAGTGATCGAAATTAGTTTTGCAGGTTCCGTGTAGAATTAGGCTTGAATTGATGAAGTTAGAATCTTGGCGATTTCCGGTTGATAGGCGAGACTTTGATCCGAGGGTGGAAATGGAATTTCGAAAGTTGCTGTAGCTTTGATATGTGATTTATGACTTGTGTGCAAAATTTCAGGTCATTCGGACGCAGTTTGGTTGGGTTTAGATCAAAATAGCGACTTAGAGGATTTTGAAAACCTTAGGCTTGAATCCAACGTGAATTGGTGTTGATAAGTTGTTTTGAACGTTCCGAAGGTTGGAACAAGTTTGAATAATGTTAGGGTGCATGTTGGCATGTCTGGTTGAACACCCGAGGGCCTCGAATGGATTTTGGATGGTTGATGGAGTTTAACTTTGGCATTTCAAGAATGTGTTGATATCGTCTCTTCAAGAATAAGTGGTATAATATCATGCAAATGGGCTCCAAATTCCGTTTTAATAGAAGCATTAGATCCGTATCGAAATTTCGGAGTCATAGCAAAAAAAATCGTCTAATTCGGACATCGTATGAGAAAGTTATGTCTATTTTTGTGTCAAGGAAAAATCTACAGAAATGTCAAAAATGCGAACCGCAAAACGTGAAATGCGAACAGCAAACACGAAATGCGAACCGCATTTTTGACATAGAGATCGCAAACTGAGACAGAACTTGGGGCGAGGTTAGCGACCAAAAATGCGAACCGCAAACCTGAAATGTGAACCGCATGTTTGACATAGAGATTCGCATATATGGCCTGACAGGGGTGTTTTAACTCGATTTTTGATACTTTATAAATAGAACTCAGTGCCCATTTTGTTCTACAAGACCCATTTTCGTTACCCATGAAGAGGAACACCTCCAAACACCATAGAATCACAACAAATCAACTTCGAAACCATATCCAAAGGAGATTATCTTGTGTGGCTTCTTAGAGAAGGGGATTTGACCATTGTAAACACATTTGGAGCTAGAGAGCTCGGATTGAAACAAGTTTTGAAGGAATTCTTGGAGGGTTTCCAAGAGAAACATCGGGGTAAGTGTTCCTAACTCAATTTTGAAGGAATTACCTAAGATTATAGCTGTTTTTAGCATTTTACTGGTATTTTGAGTTGGAAAAATGGTGGAAACCCTAAAGCTTAAATTTGAGGGTTGGAGGTCGATCCGGTGTTGGAATTCGATAAATTTTATATGGTTGAAATCGTGAGGAGATAAGGAACCCGTTGAGGTGATAATTTCTGAATTTCGAGACGTGGGCCCGGGCTCGGGTTTTCTAATTTCGGGACTTCTTGGTGTTTTTTTATTGTTTCGCTTGGGCTTTGTTCCCACGACATATTGTGATGTAATTGTTCTGAATTTGGACAGATTCCACGCACGTGGAGGCCAATTCGAAGGGCAAGGGCGTCGCGGGCTAAGGATTTAGCCGATTTGAGGTGAGTAATGTTTGTAAATGATGTCCTGAGGGTTTGAAACCCTGGATTTGCACCTCATAGTGCTATGTTGAGGTGAGGTACATACTCGATGATGAGCATGGGGTTGTTTACTTCTGGGGATTGGGACTTGGTCCATCCCGATTGATGATTTCTACTACATATTTGATTGAAATTTAATTGATGCCATCGTGATTTGGGCTACTTGCCATATTTGGGCTTCGCCCCGGTTATGTGAACCTTCAGGGGTAGTTGTCATTGTTTACTAAATCATATTTGGGCTTCGCGCTGGTTATGTGAACCTTTCAGGGGTAGTTGTCATTGTTTACTAAATCCTATTTGGGCATCTCGCCAGTTATGTGAACCCTTCAGGGGCATTTGTTACTGAATTGATTCATTTCATAAACTCAGTTTTGAACTCTAATGAGGTTTTCAAATGATTTTTATGGATCGGGTGGCACGCCATCACGGAATATAAATTGGATCGGGTGGCACGCCGCCACGACATATAAATTGGATCGGGTGGCACGCCGCCACGAGATGTAATGTGCATGGATCGGGTGACACGCCGTCACGAGATATTGCACTACTGAACCCCCCATAGTAAGCGCCTGGTACCCAGGGAACGGGTGGCACGCCGCCACGATAGTCATGACTTGCATTGCATTGCATTTTTGGTTGTGTTGGTATTGTTTCCGTTTACTTCATGTTATCTATTTGAGACGTTACATGTTTTTACTGTTCCATCTTGGATTTCTCTAAGTCTTATGTGTTTCTTACTTTCAGTCATTATTTATATGTATTACTCACTGAGTTGGAAGTACACATTACTCCCTGCACCATGTGTGCAGATTCAGGCATTGTCGGTTCCGCTCCGAGGTATTGACTACTACTGTCAGAGCAGTGATTCAGAGTCTACAAGGTAGCTATTGGCGTCCGCAGCCCGTATCTCTTCTACCTTGTTGTTTCTACTATTTTCAAACAATCATGCCAAAGATATTGTAATAGTTATTTTATTATTAAGATTTCATTAGTGGCTCATGACTTTGTGACACCCCGGTTCGGGCTGTAGTCGGGATGGTTCACTATATTTTCTGCTAATTCCTGTTGTTAAACTATACTAATATTATTTTCGTGTTGCTAACTGTTTAAATCGAGGTTTAGTTGGATTGGCTGGCCTTGTCTTCATGAGAGGCGCCATCACGACCGGGTTGGGATTTTGGGTCGTGATAATGAATAACTTTGGGATGCTATGAAATACGGTTATTGAAGTATAGTATCGTCCCTAGGTGGATCTGGAAAATCACTTCAGATGTTCCCCGAAGAGATGCGAGCCCTAGTGACAATATATTATGTAAGAGGTTTCAAGTTATCAGTAGTAGATTATAGATCAAAATTCAGGTGAATCTACAATAGATGGATGAAAATTCCAAAGTCTAAGAGGAGATTGTGATGCCATTCTTTAGATGAACAGTACTAAGGAAGCATTAAAGGACATAGATTTATACATATGTGATAAGCAGTGACAGAGTAACCTGGAGTTGGGTAGTAGACCTTGGTAATGATAAATAGAAGTACAAGTTAGGGTATAGTACGACCTACCAAGATATACTAAAGCCATAAGCATAGATAACAGAGTCTATGATGCAATGTATATCAATATTCATAAGTTCCACAAAGTACCGAGTGAAGAACTATAGTACACCTATAGATGCCTAGAGGAACAACTAGTCATAGTTCTGTAATGTTCACATAGTGAGGCATAGAGATTGGCTAACAGCTAGAGGAAAAAGGAGAAAAGAGTCGCATAGGCACACATATAAGGACAGAGTCGTACAGGCTAGATGACATAAGGTAGCAACGGTTACGAGATTTGGTGAATTCCGACCACGAGTCGTGGTGTGTGAGAGAGGCCTAAAGGGGGAAATGCCCTAGCCTTGGATTTGTTCACGGATTTATTGCTTGTTAGCAAGGACAGTATTAAAGTAATCATAAGAGCTATAGGTTATGAGACCGGTAAGAGCATCAGTCAACATTTGAGGATGAATGCTCCAAATGGGAGAATAATGTTACACCCCATGTTTTTGTACGTGAAAGTACATCATAAGTCAATTAATATATGCTTGGAAATGAGATCCTCTTTGAATGAATAAAGTGATTTAATGATGTTACAGCCCGTTTTCACAAGCCTTTAAGAGTTAACATTCGAGGACGAATGTTTCTACGGGGGGAAAGATCTTACACTCCGTACTTCAGACATCAATGTCATTATAAGATTATCTAATGTAAGCTCAAAAAGGATGAAATCCTTCTACAAGGATAAGGAAGGTTTATAAAAATCTTAAGTAAGTTAAGACGAACAAGACTTGGGAAAAAACAAATGAGATAATTATTACATTTTGTGCATCCCAGAGTAACGTATAATGAATATGAGAATTGTTAATCATGATTTAAATGATTTTAAGGCCATGATATGACTATATAAGATGTTGGGATATAAAATATAAAGTTTGGGAAATATCAGATTTAACATACGGAAAAATCGAGTTAAGATTTGCCTTGTAATGAGTCGTGTAGAGAAACTAAATTCGTAATTTTTTGTGATGTTATTTTAAGAGATGAGAGAAGTATTAACAATGTCAGGTGAAGCGTGTAAGGATAGATTAACAATGATGAATTTTACATATATGACAACTCAATTAAAGGCATGAACAGAATCTACATAGCTTAAATCGGTCACTGTCCTCACTCGTCACCTTGCATACACGGCTTTCACGTATCACAATTAACACAAAACAACATCAATCCAAAGGGGTAATTCCCCCACACAAACTTAGGCAAGACACTTACCTTAAACCTGCTAACTCAGTCCACTAGTAAGCTTTTTCTGCAAATATCAAACTTCGAACAGCTCGAATCTAGCGAAAATAACTTTATACCGTAAATACAAACTATAGGAAATTATTCCAGACAATACGATTGAAATCTTTAAAGGAAACCAAAAAGTCAACCCCAGGCCCGCGTCTTGGAAGCCGGCCAAATTTACGAAATTCGAATATCCATTTAACAATGAGTCCAACCATATTAAAATTATTCAAATCCTACATCAAATTGCCTTTCAAATCCTCAATATATAGCTTAGAAGTTTTCACAAATTTTTCCAATTTTTCCTACCCAAAGCACTACTTAAATGGTAAAATTAATTATGGATTCATGTATAATAACCAAATCCGAGTTAGAATTACTTACCCCTATGAACTCCTTAAAAAACTCTTCAAATATAGCTCAAAACCGAGGTATCTAGCTCAAAAGATGAAAAATAGAACAAAACCCTCGATCTAGAAATAATATAATGTTGCCTAATTATTGTCTTACACGATCGCGGAAAAACACTCGCGATTGCGGAGAACAAATTCTCCCGACTCACAAAAACCAGTTTCGCGATAGCATGAACTCAGTCGCGATCGCGGTGACCAGCTACCCCAGCAAGTCACGTAACCACAACGTAACATGAGGGAGCAATAAATAGGGAACGGGGCGAAATTACTCAAAACGACCAGCAGGTTCGTTACGTCGGGTGTGTTTCAGGATGTTCGATTTAGTTTGGAAGAGAAAAAATAGGAGGTCAGCGCTAGGTCGCAGGGGCTCGTAACCTGGTGTGCGACGTCTGGAGGAGAGCCCCTCATGACACGAGGGCTATGGATGAGCTCCTAGTTGCTAAAATTTCAACTTTTGGCCTACTTAACCCCCATTTCATACATAGACTTTATTTTATTATTTTTGGAGTTATACAAATGGATTTGGGAGATTTTTTAAGGAGATTTCATCTACATCATTGGGGGTAAGGAATCTTAATCTAGCTCTATGATTATTACATGGATATATCATTATTTTTCCCTATGAATCGAGGAATCTAAAAGAAGAAAAGAGGGTCGTTGACTTGAAAGTTAATAAGTATATTTTGGGGTTTTGAATGCCAAGTTGGTCTTGAAGTTGAAAATTAATAACATATTTGGCTTGTGATGATATAGGACAATGGGTCCAACATTTATTTCGGGTTTTAGCCATGTATGTCCCGGGTTGACTTTTTGTTGACTTTAAGATTTTGATAAAGATCGAACCTTTTTTATTTGGAGTTGACTCCTATAAATTTATTTAACTTGAGTATTCTTGGGCTACTTTTTTAGTATTTGAAGTCCAAGGATAGAGGAAAAGGCATTTTGAAAGGTTAGAAGCCTACTTCGGAGTTAAGAATACGGATAGCGAAAGACTTTTACTTAGAATATTAAAAGAGGACATAGTTGGTTCTTGAAAGAGAAGAACACAAACACAAGTATTTAAAACTCTAACCAATGAACTCAAACAAGGAAGCTTAACGTTAAAGACATCCAACTAATAGTTCAAGGTAGAAGAAAAAAAGGGCAACCCCAAAGAAAACCTTACAAAGTCTCTACAAAGTCAAAGGGTACTAATATCAATATTAATCTTACATCATAATTAAAACAAAGGAACAATGCACCCCTTTATATAGTAGTAAAGAAGGAGGCTTTCCAAAACATAAATAAATAAGCTAGTAAATCTCTGGGTGCATATAAGGCTACCATCACTTTGGGCAATATAGTCATCATTGAAGACTACCCACACGTTTTTCAATGTAGTTAATATTGAAGACTATCCACACTTTGTTCAATGTAGTCAAAATTGAACTAAGGAAGCATTAATTAATGATTCTAAAAACAAGATTAAATTAACACTAGTTTGGGCTGCTGAATTTGCTCCTTGTTAGGGCCGATTTGAGCCCCATTCCACCTCCCGTCGGACATCAATTTACGCCTCCAAATAGTTGTAAGACTTGCCCAAAATATCTTCCTTAAGGTGGAGCTCATCCTCCACCATAACACTCTTTAATTTCTTATTGCACCCTATTATGCTTGCCTTGAAATTCCATGGTCTTTAATGGAGTTAAACTTTCTTGGATCGTATGATTCTCCGCTTCTCAAACAAGAATTGTCCTCGAATCTTGACAATAACAATATTTATTCCTCCAATGGATTTGATCCTGCACGGTTGTTATAATTCTCCCCTTCTTAAAGAAGACTCGTCCTCTAATCTTGAAATTAACCTACAACCAACATGACAGCCACAATCCGTAGGTATATAATAAAAATAAAGCAAGTAGCTTTGTAGAAATAACACAAGGTAGTGACCATGCAACCATTTAACCCACTTATTTATTTTATGCACAAATACCCTTTTCAAATATCCAAACATAACATCATTTAAGATAGAAATATAATTACCATCAAAAGTACGGAAAACACAATTTATGAGCTCTCTAGATATAGAGGATCATCAGCTAGACCAAAAATAAATCAACGCCAAGAAAACATATCATATTTACTCTTTCTAAACAACTTAATCTCAATATTAGATATACCATAGTCAAAGTATGGATCAAAAGTAATTTCTTTAAGAAGTGGCTTGGATGGACCTGCAAAAAAAAGGATCTTCAAAATACGACAAAGATATTGTGAAGTTAGCACCATGTGATCACTCATCAATCTCCACACACGAGTCAATATTTCAAACCGTAAAGAATTAGAGAGTACTTTAAAGTCTTCACCAATTTCTTTTCCTAATGGGTTTTTATACACTTTAAAATCTTGCCTGATAAAATTTTCATCATCATGTGAGGCGTCATCATTCTCTTTCTAAGTTTTTTCCTCAGTTTTCTGCATGAAAGGCGAAATAACACTAGATAAAGAAAGACTTAGTGGATTGTAATATGGATAACGTTGATTCTCTATCAAACCAATGATTTGTTCACTCAACTTTTTTTGTCTCTCACTTTCATCACATTGTGAAAAAATTTTCATATTAAAACAGTAATTAACTATGCGTTGGTCATTCTCAATTTTAGTTATACCTCCACTTAAACTATTAACCTTACCAAAATGAGGTACAAGTTCAGCTTCATTTGCATGTAGAAATAGATCATCTATAATATCATTCAACATGAGATCATCAAGCTCACGCTTTTCTTCAACTAGCACTTGCTTCCATGGATCATTGGCCTTTACACCATTGAAATCTTCTTCGAAATGTAATTTTCCATGCACTTGATGCTCCAAAGTTTCAATGGGTTGTTCTTTAATAACCTGTACATTTGAAGCCCATAGACTAGAAAATGAATGAGTTAGTTGGTAACTTGAACAATAATATTCCATTCTTCGGCACTTTATTCTTTTAATCTTGTCACGACATAACAATCCAACTAGTCGTGATGGCACCTAATTAGGTAAGCCAATTAACAACAATACAATTCAAATGAGATTTACTGAGAAAATAATGATGAAATAACTTAACTTTTATACAAAAATCCCAAGGACTGGTAATACAAATTATGAGTTTTAAGATTTAGAGTTCACAAAGCTAGTATGAAATAAATATATCATCTATTCGAAATATACAAAAACAGATTTATAAATATAAAGCTTCCTAGAACAAGAGGCATCTATAGCCGGAATGCATGTATATCTTCAATGCTAGTTCCCATCATACACATCAACATCAGCTCCGAAATCTGCAAGCAAGGTGCAGAAGTGTAGTATGAGTACAACCAATCCCATGTACTAAATAAGTAACAAACCTAACCTTACGTTGAAAATAATGACGAGCTTGGGAGAAGGTCAGAGTCCAACACCAAAGGACAAGAACAAATCGTAACAATATAATAAAAACAATGCAAGTAATACCTCAAAAATTTTTTGTTCAGCTCGTTCACAATTACAGAAAAGCAGGCATGCTTTTCAGGTATAACAGTATAACCCAAATCTTTCACTGAAATTGCCAAAATATGAGTATAACAGGAAACTGTGATTTTTTCCAAAACCTTTCAGCAACCGATAAAATATTTTATTATCGAATGGCATAAGAATAGTACATCTCTATGAATATATGTCAACATGCATGTCAAGTCATAAATGTCACAATACCTCACAACATGAGGAAATGCATCTTTATGCCTACATGCCAAGTATGCATGTCAAATGGAATGCATTACAGTGAAAGAATCATGTACCCACACTCTCAGAGTACTCAATCTCACTGTCTCACACTCTTACTCATCACACTCAATAACTCAGCACATTCAATCACTCGGCACACTCAATCACTCAGCACTATACAGTACCTGCGCTCACTATTGGTATGTCAGACTCCGGAGGGGCGGATCCTACCCAAGCGCTAATATAAGCCATCATGGTATGCAGCGGCCTGCAGCACGATCCCATAATGAGCCAATCAAGCCTGCTGCAGTGTCCAGCCCGATCCCATAAAAAATTGCTGCGACGTGTAGCCAGATTCCATAAATGTCACTCACAATTCGGCCCTCAAGCCTCAACTCACTTATTAATCTCTGTAGTCTCTCGGGCTCACTAATCTCATGCCAATCAGCCCAAACAATGATAACATGATGTAACAACAAATGATAACAGAGACTGGGATATGATATGTAAATGAATGAATATGACGCAGTGTGTAGTTGCAATTTAAGCAAATAACTCAACAGCCAAGATGACCTCAGTGGTTCCCAACAAAATAAGCATATAGCCTAAACATGATTACTATCTTGATTCACAGCTCATATTATCAAAAAAGTAGGGAGAACATGTATGTAACAAGATATAACAGTAAAACAAGTCCAGTCACAGTCAAATAGTCAACTAGCATCATGATTCCTCCTTCGCGCGCCCACACGCTCGTCACCTTGCATATGCGTCACATCTATGCATCTCATATAATATAGTCCCCAAGGTTAAATACCCTCGAGCAAGCCAAACAATACTCTAGAAATTAAATCATGCGCTTATCAACCTTCGAACGACCTAAAACTAGCCAAAAGCAACTCCAATACATCAAATAATGCCTAAGGAAACAATTCCAAATCATAAAGGTTGAATCTTTACACATTTTCTCAAAGCCAACCAAAAGGTCAAACCCGAGCCCGCCCCTTGAAACCTGATAAAACTCACAAAATCCGACAACTCGTTCAATTACGAGTCCAACCATATGAATTTCACTCAAATCTAACTCCGAATTGATGTTCAAACCTCAAAAATTCACTTTAGGAAAGTTAAGACAAAAACCTCTAATTTCTCTTTAAAATTCATAATCCAACTACGAAAATCGAAGATAGATTCATGAAACATAATCAAAACTGAGTACAAAACACTTACCCCAATCCATATGGTGAAAATCCCCTCCAAAGTCGCAAAAATCCGAGTTCCATAGCTCAATATGTGATAAAATGACCAAGACCTTCAAAATTGACTACTTTATACACTGTTCCAGAGGTACCCTTTGCGATTACAAAATTTTCCAGGACAGTTTTCACCCTGTGCGATCACGGTCATTTCTCCGCTATCGCGATGAAGAAACATCCATTAACCCTTCACAAACTCTTCTCAGACAGTCTGTAGTGTACCAGCCATAACTTTTTGTACAAAACTCCAAATGACAAACAGTTTGGTTTTCTGAAAACTAGACACAAAGGACTACAACTTTCTTTTTTGCATCATCTCCAAATTATTTGTAGATTGCAACATATAAGCTTCAAATATCGAGTCAATGATAGCAAAATTTTTCTTCTATGCGATCGCGAAAAGGCTTCCATGATTGCGATTCTATGTGTTTTGGTGTCCGATTCATGGTGTGACGACCCGGTAAATCGTCTCATGGGTTACTGCTCCATCTTCCCCAATATCTGTATCATTAATCCTTGTTATCAGTGTTTTAGGTAATTTAATTGAGTAAGTTGCATTCGGAGTGAAATCGGTAAGAAATGAGACACTTAGTCTCTTTCAAGGAGGCTTAAGTTGTAAAAGTCAACTGTATGTTGACTTATGAGTTAGAAGGCTCGGATGTGAATTCTGATGATTCGGTTAGTTTCGGGAGAGGATTTATGACTTAGGAGAGTGATCGGAATTAGTTTTGGAGGTTCCGTGTAGAATTAGGCTTGAATTGGTGAAGTTAGAATTTTGGCGATTTCCGGTTGACAGGCGAGATTTTGATCCGAGGGTCGGAATGGAATTCCGAAAGTTGCTGTAGCTTCGATATGTGATTTATGACTTGTGTACAAAATTTCAGGTCATTCGGACGTGGTTTGGTCGGGTTTAGATCAAAAGAGCGATTTAGAAGATTTTGAGATCCTTAGGCTTGAATCCGATGCGAATTTGATGTTATGATGTTGATTTGAACGTTCCGAAGGTTAGAACAAGTTTGAATAATGTTATGGGACATGTTGGAGTGTTTTGCTGAAGTCCCGAGGGTCTCGAATGGATTTTGGATTGTTGATGGAGTTTAACTTTGGCATTTCAAGAAGGTGCCGATGTCATACCTTCAAGAATAAGAGGTATCATATTATGCAAATGAACTCCAAATTAAGTTTTTATTGAAACATTTGATCCCTATCGACATTTCGGAGCCATAACAAAAAGAATCGTCCAATTCGGACACCGTATGAAGAAGTTATGCCTATTTTCGTGTCGGGGAAAAATTCTGCAGACATGTCGATTCTGCAGAATCGACATGCGAACCGCATTTTGGCCCAGAATGTCGCATTTTGAGGCAGAAACTGGGGCGAGAAATGCGACCAAAAATGCGAACCCCAAAGGTGAAATGCGGTCCGCATTTTTGGCGAACAGGATCGCATTTTTGACCTGAAGAGGGTGTTTCAACTCGATTTTTGACACTTTTTAAGTAGAACCCAATGCCCATCTTGTTCTATAAGACCCATATTCGTTACCCATGAAGAGGAACACCTCCAAACACCATAGAATCACAACAAATCAACTTCAAAACCATATCCAAAGGAGATTTTCATAGACAACTTCTTAAAGGAAGAGTTTTGGTCATCTTAAACATACTTGGAGCTAGAGAGCTTAGATTGAAGCAAGTCTTGAAGCAATTTTTGGAGGGTTTCCAAGAGAAACATCGGGGTTGGTGTTCCTAACTCGATTTTGAAGGAATTACCTTAGATTATAGTTGTTTTTAGCATTTTTACTGGTATTTTGAGTTGGGAAAATGGTGGAAACCTTAAAGCTTATATTTGAGGGTTGAAGGTCGATCCGGTGTCGGAATTCGACAAATTTTATATGGTTGAACTCGTGAGGAGATAAGGAACCCGTTAAGGTGATAATTTATGAATTTTGAGAAGTGGGACCGGGGCTCGGGTTTTGCTAATTTCGGAATTTCTTAGTAATTTGATTGTTTCGCTTGGGCTTTATCCCCACAACATATTATGATGTAATTATTCTGAATTTGGACAGATTCGACGCACGTGAAGGCCAATTCAAAGGGAAAAGGCGTCGGGGGCTAAGGATTTAGCCGGTTTGAGGTGAGTAATGTTTGTAAATGATGTCGTAAGGGTTCGAAACCTCGGATTGCACATCGTAGTGCTATGTTGAGGTGAGGCACATGCTCGATGATGAGCATGGGGTCGTTTACTTCTGGGGATTGTGACTTGGTCCATCCCGATTAATGATTTTACTACATATGTGATTGAAGTCTAATTGATATCATTGTGATTTGGGCTACTTGCTTTATTTGGGCTTCGCGCTGGTTATGTGAACCCTTCAGGGGTAGTTGTCATTTTGTACTAAATCATATTTGGGCATCTCGCCGGTTATGGAACCCTTCAGGGGTATTTGTCATTGTTGAACCCCTCAGGGGTATTATTTGGCATCTCACCGGTTATGTGAACCCTTCAGGGGTATTATTTGGCATCTCGCCGGTTATGTGAACCTTTCAGGGGTATTGTTGCTGAATTGATTCATTTCATAAACTCAGTTTTGAAACTTAAATGATATTTTCAAATGATTTTAATGGGATCTGGTGGCACGCCTCCACGAGATGTGACATGCATGGATCGGGTGACACGCCGTCACGAAATATTGCGCTACTGAACCCCCCACAGTAAGCGCCGGGTACCCAGGGAACGGGTGGCACGCCGCCACGATAGTCATGACTTGCATTGCATTGCATCGCATTGCATTTTTGGTTGTGTTGGTGTTGTCTCCATTTACTTCACGTTATCTATTTGAGATGTTACATGTTTTTACTGTTCCATCGTGGATTGCTCTAAGTCTTGTGTTTCTTACTTTCAGTCATTATTTATATTTATTACTCACTGAGTTGGAAGTACTCACATTACTCCCTGCACCATGTGTGCAGATTCAGGCGTTATCGGTTCCGCCCCGAGGTATTGACTACTATTGTCAGGGTGGTGATTCAGAGACTACGAGGTAGTTGTTGGCGTTCGCAGCCCCGTATCTCTTTTATTTTGTTGTTTCCACTTTCTTCAAACAATTGTGCCAAAGATATTGTAATAGTTATTTTATTATTAGGATTTCATTAGTGGCTCATGACTTTGTGACACCCCGATCTGAGGGCTGTAGTCAGGATGGTTTACTATATATTTCCGCAATTTACTGTTATTAAACCATACTTATATTATTTTCGTATTATTTAACTGTTAAAATGAAGTTAGTTTGGATTGGCTGGCCTTGTCTTCATGAGAGGCGCCATCACGACCGGGTTGGGATTTTGGGTCGTGACATGTACTTTCCCTATGAGTAATTCCGTTTAATATTTTAGGGCTATTTTGGTCTATTACTTTTGTATTTGTGCTTTTATAATAATATATGCTCTCTTTTTTCTAAATGAATTTGGATAATATAATACATTCTTAAATAAAATATTAATAGAAATTTTTAAGAAATATATCCTAAAAGTAACAGTATTACATGACTAAAATATGTCTCTATCCCGAAAGTAATTTTATTAAAAGGAAACATAACGTGTTCCCAAAAGTATTAGGTATACATGCTAATATGTAGTATTATATGTCTATACCCAAAAGTAAATATACTAATAGGATTCCTAAAGGTAATCATGTAAGATTCGTAACGTGTAATATTATGTCCTAAAACTAATAGGATTATAAGGCTAATATCTATAATTCGGTTATGTCCTTTTATTATGAGTTATTATGCTTAATATTATAAGGTTATTTTTGTAAACCGGCATTATATTCATGCTTTTATAATAACTAGTATCTATGAACGTGTGTTGCATGTTAATAATGGCACGTGATTATTTAAATATTTATTTATATGGAGAAACAAGAAAATTTGATTCATTAGAGAAACTTTATGTATAATAATACAACAATCGTCTAAATGCCGAAAAATATTATTACATTAGCATAATACATGAATTTAAAATAAAAGGAACATCATCAAACTTACACAAATGATTAATTTTGTCATGTTGGTTGGATAATTATGTATTATAGTTTAAAAGTATTTAATATGATGATATCTTAACGAACACTTCTTTGTGGACAATATTTTTTTGTGTATGTTTCCTCCTAATGCTTTGGTTGCTCTGCCTTAACCAAAACTCTTGTTGTTGATCTTGATATCTCTCTTGAAAGTGCAACATACAGTTGTTCGTGCAAGAAAATATATTGCGGTTAATATAGTTCAATATTTAGGATGTTTGTCCTTGTACTTTATTTATTATATATGCAAAACATAAACATACTAAAAGTTATTTGCACACAAATTTAAAAGGATATTCCTTAATTTCGGAAGACGAAAGTTGAATTCAGGGATAAGAATATACTTAGAAACGCAATGACCAGTATCATTATTTTTTGCATGTATGACGTTATTGTCAAAATTTTTATATACCATATGTGTGCTATTGTATAAGCTATTCGGCGTATCTAAGTTTTTTCAGTAGCATGACAAGCATATTTTTTTTCATAATCAACCTATATACAACGGAAGAACAATTTTAACTTAGTCTATTATATAAATGGTGACACTAAACAAAAAATATTTTATTTTTACTATAAAATTTTGCAATCAACCTTTTATTTAGTTGATCAACATATTCATGTCTGCTAGGCAAGATATCTTTTTAATTCTATCATGCAACCTACACAAATTGCATTTTTATCTAACGATAGAAATATTTCTCTTATTAAATGCACTACTATTATTATTGGGATTGATAACCCAGTGTTCAGGAAGAACCAAAACATCTTTTATTGGATGCTCTTTTTTGTGTCTGACAGGAAGCAAGAAGACACTGAATACTGGATCTGTTTTTACTTTATATTTCTTATCAGTTGATTCTTTTTCATTTGAGGCCAGAAGTATAACTTTGACAAGCTAGCTTTTACGGTCTCTGCTTTTGCCGATTTTGGAACTACTGGCAGTAATTGACATAAATCACATCCCAAACTATTAATTTTTCACCAAACGATTCATTAATATCCAATATATCTCTAGAACTTCGGCCAATTATTTCGATCATTTGACACTTAGTCATAAGTGCTTCATCACATATTATCAATTTTGCTTTCCTTATAAATTAGCATCATTGCGCAGCTTGGATATATTTGTGATGGTTATTTCACTTGTTTGGTATACCATGAAATGGATGTAGCAGTAGCTTGTTGGAACCCCAGAGTTTTTACTTGATCCATGGGCTGTTCATGTACCTTTATCCTTGGAAGCTATTTTCTATCGAGATTTCTTTCTATGTATTTAATATTGCAATTATTGCTAACAGTTCATGCATCTTGATATGATATTTGCAAGCAATGCATGACATAAAAATATTATTTCGATTCCGTCGGATGTATCTATAAAGAACAATCACGTTATAGCAGAGTCGACTCTTTATAATATAGTCGTGAAAGCTTGTTCTTATTTAGGATTTAGCTTTGATTGTGCTTCCTTAGACACTTGTATAGCATTTTGATTCTTAATAATATACTAACCTTTTTACTTTGTGTTCTAACGCTCATTTTATGGAATAAATTTATGTAACCTAAGATTTTTTTTTTTAAACTTGAATAAGAATTTTACTCATTTGATGAACTTAAAAAATAATTGAATTGGATTCTGTTGCTAAATAATTAATTAAATAGTTTAATTATTTGGCTTTAACATAAAAACATAATTTATTCTATGTTGATTCAGATCTTAATATTAGTTCATCTCTTGTTTTGAATATTAAATCTTAATTATAATTTTATCCACTATAAATTTTATTTTCAAAGAGTAAAAGATTGATATGACATTTCACTTTTAGATATTTATGTTTGTAGATCATTAGTGGTATTGACTCTTACCAACCATTTTCCCCCTCTTTCTCACATATTTACATTCTTAAATATTTTTCTTTGTTGTTTAATAATTGGGTATTTTTTAATATTGCATGAAAAATTGATTAAAAAATATTATTTGAGTGGGAAAATAGTTCAAATATAATATAAAAATATATTATCGTGTAGGGTGCTTTTTCTCAATTTCAAATCTTTATGCAGTCCATTTAATATTACTTTTATTTTTTCTTGATATTGAATATTATGGAGTGGTAATGTATTGCCAATACGGAGGATTCTTATGAAACTAATTTTATTAAACCTTCCTATATATTTTTAATAAGAATTTAACAGATATAATTTTATTAATTTTAAAATCTTAAATATTAAAAATTGGTATCGAAGGTACTGTAGTCCAAAAAATAGGTTATTGCAGTTATGTCCTCTTCCTATGAGTTCTTCCTTTTACTAATTTAGGGCTATTTTGGTATATTGATATTGTATTTATGCTTTTATAATAGTACAAACTTTCTTTTTTAAAAATAAATTTTGACAATATAATACATTCTCATATTAAATTAGTAATAGATATTATAATACATTTTCAAATTAAATTAGTAATTAGAAATTTTAAGAAGTCTATCCTGAAAGTAATACGATTATATGACTAAAAATATTTACTTGTTCAATTTTATGTGAAGCAGACAACCCGAAAGTAATTATACTAATAAGATTCCTAAATGTAATCATGTAGGATTCTAACGTGTAGTATTATGTCCTAATACTAATAGGATTATAAGGCTAATATCTAGAATTCCGGTTATGTCCTTTTATTATGAGTTATTATGCTTAATATTATAAGATTATTTTTGTAAATCGATATTTTATTCATGCTTTTATAATAATATAGATATATATAGATTAGAAAAATAATTTAATATAATTATTTTATTTTGTATAAACTCTATTTATAAAGGGTAAAAAAGACGAACGATATATCGCTAAACTCGCACTTTTAATATAGTATAAATAGATAAGTATAATTTAATTGAGCATAACACTTATCGCTTTTTTTTTTAAAAGGTTAATATATTTATACTATAGTTATGAAAAGTTCATTAATGATATGTAGCATATAATTTAATTGCGAGATGTGACATTCTCGTCTAGTCCTCGTCATCTTTATCCTCGGAATATCCACGGGCGGCTTCTTTAATTCTTTCTCAACAGTGAAATTTCAGTAGTACCAAATTTTGTTTTCAACAGTATTACTATTTCATCATTAGGAAAGCTGTCAAAGCTAGTGGTACATTAACAAGCTCAATTTGGAAAATCCCTTTTCAAAACTAGCAAAGGTTTTCAAGCAAAATCTCTCAATCCTCTGTTCAAAATTCAACTCAAATTTCAAATATGCGATCATCAGAAAAAATAATCTCAATTTCAGAAGAATCATAAACCCTAAGACGTAGCTGATGCAGAGGATAATATCAATTTCATCGGATTATTTGAATCGGATAATCCAGAATCTTCATTACAGTTATTCGCCGCCAATATGGGCAACTTTAGTAGCTGGATTCTTCGTAATGCTTACTCTCACACTTTCTGTGTATCTCCTCTTCGAACATCTTTCAGTTTACAAAAATCCCGAGGTTATTTCTGTCTTTATGCTGTTTTATTTCATTTTCTGTTTCTATATTTGTTTGATTTATTATTAATATTATTATTATTATTTTTTGTTGCTTTTGGTAATGGCAGGAACAAAAGTTTTTGATAGGAGTGATATTGATGGTGCCTTGTTATGCTGTTGAATCAGTGAGTTCCCTTTTTTATTTTTTTTATTTTTTTTTACTTTTGTTTCTTTTGCTTTTTTCAGTTATCCTGAGTTTATATGAGTTGGGATAGCAGATAGAGAAAATCTTTCTCTTAAATACCAAATAAAAAGTGCATTATTTGTCATGATCACTTGATAAGATCAATAATTCAATATCATAGGAAGTAATATTTGTCAAGTTTTCGAGGTTTGATATTTGTTTTACAAAGTCTTGATGTAATCATACTAAGTTAAATGCACTGTAAAGGCAAACCTTTTTGTTGAAGATCTGCCTCAAGTATCTGGCTTACCTTGACCTCTAGAGTTATTGTCATAAACCCTAAGGAGCTTACCTGCTTGGTTCTCTAATTTGGCTTATTTTTTCAGTTTGTGTCATTGGTAAATCCAGCAATTAGCGTTGACATCGGGATACTACGTGATTGCTATGAATCCTTTGCCATGTACTGCTTTGGGAGGTATCTTGTTGCATGTTTAGGTATGGATGTAACATTTCTTTTGTTAAATTTGATTCCTGGGTGACTTCCATATAATGTTTAGATTCAGGAAAATAACCCAACTTCTCCTCCTGCCTAAAGAAAGAATATATTTCCTTGTTTTGCAACTTGAGGAGATCTAGTAGCTATTCATTGTACTTGTTCATCAGTAGATCTCTTCTCTTACTTACATGCGCGCGCTCACGTGTTTCTTGTTGCTATGACAACTGAAGTTTGACTGCTTGATGTAAAGGGATGGTGTGCTTTACTTGCTAAGTGCTATTCTTAAGTGCCCCTGTACCGTAAAAATGCTAACTGAAGTTTGCAAAGCTTAAATTTGACTCGCTTTAATTTCTTTAGTCATTTATGCCACTATCACCAGCAAAATGTCTCTAAAGCCTCTTTTATGAACTCGTTCAGTCATTTATGTATTTTGTCCTTTCTTTTCTCTTTCTGTTATTCCCCGTTATTTTTTTTTTTCTGCGGGAATTAGGTGGGGAAAAGAGGACCATAGAATTTATGAAGAGGGAAGGACGCGCAGGTTCAAAGATGCCACTACTAGAGCATGGCTCTGAAAAGGGGATTGTTAAGCATCATTTTCCCATGAATTATATTTTCAAGCCATGGAAACTTGGTCAGTGGGTGTACCAAGTTATCAAGTTTGGAATTTTCCAATATGTAAGCGTGCTACTTGAGTTAGATGCTTTATCCCTTTGGACCAATAAGCTGTAGTCATCTCTTCACAGCAATATATATCACACACAAACTTTGCAGGTGATAATCAAAGCATTTACTGCTACTTTGGCAGTGATTCTTGGAGCTTTTGATGTATATTGTGAAGGAGACTTCAAATGGAATTGTGGGTAAGAATACTTGTTGTCATTTGATTAGCTCCCTCGCGTTGATCTCTTCTTTTTGTTTTTAGCCGGATATTCGATCAAATAGAGCTTCCTATCTTGCATTTTCTCTTTGTTTCCCTGGAAATATTCTTTTGCTACTTCTTTACTAAGTTAATGGAAAAACAAAAAATCCTTCTTTTTACCCTGCGTCGCGCCATCAGCATCAGATTGCCTGAATGTGCCTTATACTGAATCTCAAGCAGTCTTGTCTATATGTGTATTCCTTCTATTTAAGACAGCCTGCCAGCCAGGGGAAGGATCACCAGTCCGGTTGGAAGCCTATCCCATAATCCTTCAAGGGTAGTGACTGCATAGGCATCAAAATTTGCAAATCTGGTCAAAGTTCTGTTTCTTAGCATCTAATTATCATCTTCCTATAGTTGCAGAATTGGTTCCTCTATCAATATTCAATTTGTAGGTATAGAGCTGCATCTATTTGGTAGATACTCCTGTAAAGAGTTATTCGTCTGGAAATATTGTGACATTTAAAATCATGTGATCTTGCTGATTTACCATGTAACTAATGAAATAATGGTCCAAGATATCTCTTACATTGTATGCTTTGTCTTTGTAGGTATCCATATATGGCTGTGGTTTTAAATTTCAGTCAATCATGGGCATTGTATTGCTTAGTTCAGTTTTATACTATTACAAAGGATGAAATATCTCACATCAAGCCGCTGTACAAATTTCTAACATTCAAGTCAATTGTTTTCTTAACTTGGTGGCAAGGCGTGGTGATAGCCCTGTTTTCTACACTTGGCTTCTTTAAAAGTCCAATAGCTCAAGCTCTGCAGTTTAAATCCAGCGTTCAAGATTTTATCATATGCATTGAGGTAATTTTTCTGGGTTTGGGTATGTTTTTGTTACTTCTAATACCAAACATTTCGGTTGGGCTATTAGGATTTTTGCCTTTGTTTATTGCTTCTTGTGAATTGCATACAACACTCCTTGTTATGCTATTAAGGTGTGGGCAAGAAGCTTGAAAAAGGAGCTTTAAGCATACATGATGGTTCTTGCATTGGCTCAACCTGTTTTATTAGGACTTATGCATGCTTATGTGCCAATTGATCAACGCGTATGATGCACACACATATGCTATTGGAACTGATGCATATTAATGTTGAAAGCTGCTCTAATATTAAACCTCCTTGAGACGATTTGCTACCTGTATAGCGCTCTTGAATTTTTTTATCTCAAGGTGTGAGGTTTCATATGGTTGAGTCTGGATTACTGCAGAACTGCTTTTGTTCTTTATTTGGGGTCACATGCATGTTTCTTCCCCTACCATCCCACCAAAAAAAGGAAAAAAAGCACAAACCCTGCCAATGATTTTTATGTATCTGAAGGTTTATTCGGGTTATGAGGGTCGAGGGATGGGGAATGTTATAGACACTAAGCTTTTACTTGTGATATATTGATGCTTGATATTCCCACAAAATTTTGAAGGTTAACAACTCTTGTTATTCATCCAGCACAGATGGGCATTGCTTCTGTGGTTCACCTCTATGTCTTCCCTGCCAAGCCATACGAGCTGATGGGAGAGCGTTTTACTGGGGATGTTGCGGTTCTTGGAGATTACGTATCTGCTGACCTGCCGGTAGATCCTGACGAGGTTAGAGATAGTGAGCGTCCCACCAAATTACGTCTTCCTCAACCGGATGTTGATGATAGGGGCGGAACAACCATTAGAGAAAGTGTTAAAGATATCTTTATTGGTGGTGGTGAATACGTAAGCATCTTTTTCTCTTTGCTATTTATGCTTCGAGCCCAAATTGTTTTTGAAGCAAGGTATTTAGTGTGCCTACACCTAATAACTTTCTATTGTAAATCCTGGAATCTCAAGTATGCTTTTTAGCCCATTCAAGTGTCATCCAATTCCTGATAGTATTAATTTTCATGAGGGTGAGTTCAAGGAGAGATGAAATGATCATCCCAAGGAGTCAGAGCATATTTTCCTCCCACTCAAAGTTAGTACTCCCGTGTCCCAAGTTATGTGTCATACTATCCTTTCTGTCTGTCCCAGGAAGACTGTAATACTTCAATATTTAGAAATAATTGAAATTTGAATTTCTGATTTTACCCTTCTTGAGATAATTTATAGCCACACAAATGTCTATCTCTTGTTTTAGACCATAAGCTTCAAAAGGCCCTTTTTTTTTTTTTTTTTTCCAAATCCTTCGTTCTCAATCAAACATTGTCACGTTAATTGGGAGGGGGAGTACTTTTCTATTTCTCTAGTACTAAGAGTTCGATATCATATACAAGGAATTGGATCATATTCTCCTCACTCACACTTCCAATTTTTCTATTTCTCTAGTACTAGGAGTTCATATATCATGCGTGAAATCACCTGTTCTGTTTATATTTATTTGTTGTTGTTGAAAGTAAGAATTCTTTGAATTCAAAGTTTGCTCCTTCACTTTCCAATGTGTCCTTACCATCCCAATAAAGTCGACCTACTTTAATTACTAATCAGTGCAGAAGTTCTGTGATCTTACCTGTGATTGAATACAGTCCGTATTAATTTCTGGTATCACTGAACTTTCCCCCTTACCGAAGTATGAAAGCAATACAAGATTTATGAAGCAAAGAACAAAAGAAGTCGGAAGAAAGAAAAAAATTAAGCTACTTTAAAAGTAATGCAGTTTCAAGCATTCTGACAATTTGGAAAGTTTTTGCACTGCTTAAACTTCAGTGATCATGGTTTAACAATAATAATAATAATAATAAAGTAATAGCTGTACAATTAGTTTTATAGAAAAATGATCACATCAAAGTTTAAAATTCTGAATAGCTAAATAATTCTTGAAAGTTATGACAATTTTATATGTTTTATTATTAGCAGAATGGTGCAAACATGTTGTGACATTCTTAAAAGAAAAGTATGTCATGTAGGGCTTAGGGAATATATAGTATAAGTTTATCTAATAAAAAAGATTTCTAAATATAAGCTTGAGTTCAGACTTGCAGCTCAAACTCGAGCTTGCTCCAGTTTACTCTATTGAGCCAAGCTCGAAATTTTTTAAATTTATTATGTCGAGCCTACTGTTTCCTTATTTCACTGTTCCCCTTGTTAACAATGCTTTCTGATCCTGCAAGCAGATAGTGAATGACTTGAAATTCACAGTAACCCATGCAGTGGAACCCGTTGAGAAAGGAATTCAAAAATTACATAAAATCTCTCAGAACATAAAGAAACATGACAAAGGGAGAAAAACTAAGGACGATAGTGGTGTTGCCACATCATCTCCAACACGAAGAGTCATACGTGGGATAGATGATCCCCTTTTGAACGGAAGCATTAGTGATAGTGGCATTTCTAGGAAGAAGAAACACCGTAAAAAATCTGGAAATACCAGTGCAGAAAGTGGTGGAGAGAGTAGCACTGATCAGAACTTTGGTGGTATTCAAGTTCATGGTCGAAGGTGGGTTACTAAGGATTAGCAGAAGGGCTGAGAAGAAAATTTCCAAACATTTGTATGTATGCATTGGTTGCTTTGGAAGCCTGCGGTGTTTAATTCTCCACCACATTATTATTTTGCTCTTCCTATGGGCCTTTATATTTCGTTTTCTTGCCCTCTCTAGGAATGAAAGTGCTATATTTTGTGAAAGCACTTCTGGATTGATTTTCCTTTGTCATTGTTTTTGCATATAATGGGTCTTAGCATCTTGTATAGAGTTATGTATCCTCACTATAGCTGAATCAGTTAGCCGCTTATGGTTCTTCATCAATACGTGGTTGGTCTATATTATTGCGTGCCACGAACCTTTGTCACAGATATTCGGATTGAAACAGTGGTCACTGAGATATCCATGCATGATAATTGTGTCTGGATTTGTTTTTGAGAATGAGTACATGTTTTATGTGGAACTTAGAGATACCTTCTCCAATCTCCTTGCTAGTTATTCTTCAGAGAAGATAGAACTTTTTTGAGAGGATACTTGAATTTCTTCTTTGCACAAATCTGATTATGTCACGACTCAAAATTCACAATAGGTCGTGATGGCGTCTAACGTCACCGCCAGGCAAGTCAACGGTGATTAATCAACTTAGCTATTCATTTTATTATTTTCGAAATCATGAATTCCATTAAATAAGTAGAGTAAAATTTTTGTTCGTAGAAAACTCGTAATTTTATTTTTTAATTTTCGTATAAAATATAAATTATTAGGTGAAATAATAATGATTACGTGCTCCCAAAATTTGGTGTCACAAGTGCATGAGTATCTACTAAAGAGTGCAATAATAATACAACATCTGTTTGGAATACAAGTTAGACAGGAGAATATAAACAATTCTGATGGAGACTCTGTATGCTGCGGATCGTAACATGAAATGCAGCTCACCATAAGTCCCTGCAACAATTGCGCCCAAAAGATCACTAGACACATATATATATACCTGCACAATAAGTGTAGCAAGTGTAGCATGAGTGTGCAAATTAACGCGTACCCAGTAAGTATCTACCTAACCCCGGAGAAGTAGTGACTAGGGGTCGATGCCTAACACTTACGAGAGGTCCAATAAAGCAGTATATTAAATCCTAAACAGATATGAATCACAACAGTAATAATAGGATGAAACGGTAACCAGCATAATCTTTCAAAATTTCTTTTAGCGATATAAACTTCTTAATCTCGTATCCTATCTCAACAGCTTGGGAAATATTAAGTGCCAATATCAAATGAATAAGAAGTACCGTTAAAAATGCAAGGCATCAGTGGAAGGAAAATCTCGTGAATATTCGGATTGCTAGCGATATAATGCATAATTATGCTGAGTTTGTACGGCCTGATCTCATAAGGAATATGATACTGCCGAGGCAAACGGACCGATCCCATAATAACATTGCCGAGGGTCGAGCGGCACGAACCGTAGATGCATTTATTATATTGCCGAGGCGAACGACCCGCTCCCATAAGAGTGTGGTGCAAAATCCTACCGAGGCGAACGACCCATTCCCATTAGAATAAGAATCTTTAACGGGTCCTTGACCCCACTAACAAATATACGTATAAGTTATGAGATTTTAAGGAAAACTTCGCAATGAGTATGCACAATGCGAGAGAAATTCATAAGGGAAGCACAAATTATTCCCCGGATTATCAAGTAGCTCATCACATCTCTACAATAGCGAGTCTATCACCCCATGCAAGTCTAGTCTCAAGTCGTAACGTGAAATAAAGGATGTAAATGAGCAAAGATGACTCAAATAGTACAATTATAACATGGCGTGAACCTAAGCCTATCCGGACATAATAAGGAATTCTAGCATACGCAGGAGACTCGTCACCTCATACGTGCGTAGCTCCCACAACATGTAGCACATAAGAATATAACACCTATGGGGTAAATTGCCCCTCACAGGGTTAGACAAGAGACTTACCTCACTCCGAAGTTCCATAACCGGCTCCAACGCCACTCTAACACCTCAAACCGATACCAATCACTCCAAAACTAGTCAAACAATGTGCAAACCAATAAAAATATACTCTTATACTCGTAATAAATCACTTTATAATAATTTTCAACTCCGCTTGAAAAGTCAATAAAGTCAACTCCCGAGCTCACGTGCCTGGAACCCGACAAAACTCATAAAATTCGACAACCCATTCTTACGAGTCCAACCATACTAGTTTCACTCAAATCCGACTCCGAATCGACGTTCAAAACTCAAAAATTCACTCTATGAAACTTTAGATAAAAACCCCCAATTTCTCTTTTTAAATCATCAACCAAATGCCAAAAACAAAAATAGATTCATGAAATATAATCAAAACCGAGTAGGAAACACTTACCCCAATCCATATGGCGAAATATGATAAAATGGCCGAAACCCCCGAAATATAGCTTCTGCCCAGGTATCTACCCTTCGCGATCACGGAAAATGCTTCGTGATCGCGAGCACAACTTTTCTCAACTCAAAATTGCCCTTCGTGATCGCGGAAAACCAATCGCGATCGCGAAGAACAAGCTGCCGAACTACTCGAGACAGCCTATAGTATAGTAATAATTTTTTTTGTATAAAACTCCAAATGGCAAATGGTTTGACTTTCTGAAAACTAGACACCAAGGGTTACAACTTTCATTTTCTATAGAGCGCAAGATATGAGCTTCCGAAGTCAGTCACGTGCAGCAGAAATTTCTTCTTCGCGAATGCGAATTTGCCTCTGCGAACGCGATTTCACAGACCTCTTTCTCCCATTTTGCTCTTCGCAAACGCGATCCGATATTCGCGATCGTGATGCACACAGCTGTAGCCAAAAATCAGGAATTAAAAATAGCCTAGAAATCGTGCGAAACCACCCCGAAACTCATCCGAGCCCCTCGAGATCCCATCCAAATATACCAACAGGTCCCAATACCTTATACATACTTATCCAAAGGCTCGAAACGCCATAAATAACATAAAAATCATGAATCGACGAAAAAAATCCAACTTTCAAACTTCCAAACTTCGACGAACGCGTCCGAATTATATCAAAACATTCCGGAATGACGTCAAACTTTACGCACAAGTCACAAATCACGATACGAACCTATTTCAAGGCTCGAAACCCCAAACGGACATCGATATCACCAAAGTCCACCTCAAACCAAACTTAGAAAATTCTAAAATCTTCAAAATGACAACTTTCCACAATAAGCGTCGAAATGCTCCCGGGTGACCCGATACTCAACCCGAACATAGGTCCAAGTCCGAAATCATCATACGAATCTATTTGAACCTTCAAATCGCGATTCCGAGGTAGCTTACTCAAAAGTCAAACCTTAGTCGATTCTTTCAACTTAAAGCTTCCGAAATTAGAATTTTCCATCCGAATCAACTCTGAACTTCCCGAAATTCGATTTCAACTACGCGTACAAATTATAAAACATGAAGTGAAGCTACTCAAGGCCTCAAACCACCAAGCGATGCGCTAAAACTCAAAACGACCAATCATATCGTTACAAATTAGAAGTTCATCTTTTGGCATTTTAAAGAGTAGCTTGAGTAACTTAAGTGATTCTAAATTCTAATTCCACTTTTCTCCAATTGCCATTAGTTCAGATGTTGAATGTCAAAACTGACCACGAAGATGACTGAACAAGGAAAAACGATTCATCAACCACACTAACACACAAACATTAAGGTGTGTTTGGTAGGAAGAAAAATATTTTTAATTTTTTTATGTTTAATTTTTAAAATATTTTTTTCATGAACTCATTTTAATGTTTTCTCTATCAAGAGAAGAAAAAATATTTTGTTAAATTTTTTTTCAACCTTCCTCACTCTATTTTCCATCCCC
>MCJB01051352.1:38574-59896 GCA_002018475.1 Nicotiana obtusifolia | reverse complement strand
AAAAAAAAAAAAAAAAAAAAAACACACACACACAAAAATGCAAAAATTGACTTAAGCTTTTATCAAATTATTTGATAGTGAAGCGAATAAATTGACCAGACAAGGCCAAGACAAAATCTTCGGTATGTTAATGTTATGAAGGAGAAATCACACTCCAAGTGGCAGAGAAACTGCTCCTTTTTTAACGACCTTCCTCACAGATTGGTTTGGTGGAACTTTAATTTAATTATACTTGCTGCATAGCCTCTAATTATTATGTCTTCCAAATCTTTTAAAAAATAATGATTTTGGTTAGTTTTGATCTCTTAATGAAGGCTTTGCTCTTGTCGCCTTCTCTTCTTCTTCCTCCAATCCACAATTCCATTTATGAACATGGCCATTGCCTTGTTAATCTAACTTGTAATATTCCTGCAGGGAGAGAAGAGAGAAGGTTTAGACAAGGGCACAACATTTTTCCCTTCAACAACAACAACAACAATAATCGCACATTAATTCTAAGTAAGTTGGGAGTCGTCATAAATTGATTAATTTTGCGCTGGCTGTTAACCTGCCGCGTGCATACATTCCTCCTTTACCCAGGCTTGGGAGCGGCAACAATTTATGTTGAGTAGCAACCAAAGAACATATTGTGTCACCATTTGGAAAGACTTGGGCCAAGGCTAATTTTGTCCAATTTGGGAACAACGGAAACTGAAATCAGCCAAAAATGAATGACTTGTTCTCTAATTCCTTTAAAAAGTACCAGGACCTTAAAAAACAGGTCCAAGTGGATGATCTAGAGGGTGGTCAAGTTGGCCAATCAGGAAATGAAAGCATTGATCTTGCTAAATTCTTTGAAGATGTAGAGAATGTGAAAGAGGATATGAAGGATGTCGAAAAGCTCTACAAAAAACTACAAGAATCAAATGAAGAGAGCAAACTTGTACATAATGCCAAGACTGTAAAAGAAATAAGGTCTAGGATGGACTCAGATGTGTCACAGGTGTTGAAACGCGTCAAGATGATCAAAGGAAAATTGGAAGCCCTCGAACGATCCAATGCAGCTCACAGGAAAATCCCGGGTTGTGGTCCTGGTTCTTCTGCAGATCGAACGAGAACTTCAGTAGTTAGCGGGTTAGGGAAGAAATTAAAAGTCCTCATGGATGATTTCCAGGCATTAAGGGCAAGAATGAATGATGAATATAAGGAGACTGTTGCAAGAAGATACTTTACTGTGACAGGAGAGAAGGCTAATGATGAATTGATCGAGAATTTGATATCGAGTGGGGAGAGTGAGTCTTTCCTCCAGAAGGCAATCCAGGAACAAGGTATAGTATTACTCCCTCCGTTCTACTTTAATTGATTCTTTTTGTTGTTTTTACATATACTAAGGAATTCACCTTTTAGCATTAAATAACAATAAAAATGATCACATTCACCTTAATTTGTTCATTGGTAATATAATGAATACTCCTTGACTTTTTACTCCAAGGGCAACTTTGAAAAAAAAAATTAATTTCTTCTTGATATTTGAAAAAAAAAAATATTATAGACCACAAGAAAAATACCAATAAAATGGACTGAAGGAAGTAGTTGTTTGCCCTAATTTTCTAAACATGTTTAGTTTATTTCTTTTTTGAAAAGAATGGCAACAAAGCCATTCAGTGTAGACTTTCAGTTTAAGGAGAGAATTTGTCACAGGCTAGTTTTAGCCTTTCTTTAGAGTGATTTTATAAGGTAATTCTATCGATAAATTTAACTATCTTTTATAGTATTCTGTTTGGAAAGTAAATTAACCGAACCGCATTAAAATTTGTGTTATATTTGGTCTAGTTCTCTTTTGCCACCTGATTTATCGTCATTTAAGATTTGCTTTGTCCGCTTATTTATGACTCTCAATTATTTTGATCCTAGCAGGTAGGGGCCAGATTATGGACACCATCTCAGAAATACAAGAAAGACATGATGCTGTGAAGGAGATTGAGAAGAATTTGATTGAGCTACACCAAATATTTCTAGACATGGCTGCATTGGTGGAAGCACAAGGCCAACAATTGAATGATATCGAAAGTCATGTGGCACATGCAAGTTCCTTTGTTCGGCGAGGGACCGAGCAACTAACGGAAGCTAGGGAGCTACAGAAAAGCTCAAGAAAGTGTACTTGCATTGCCATTTTCCTTATCATTTTGCTTGTCATTGTCCTTACTTTTCCTCTCTGGTGGCCATTACTTGTTAGCAAAATTGCAAATTAACATAAGAAAAAAAAAAAAAAGGAAAAAGAAAGCAACCTACCTGAATTTGTGAAGTGTACTAAGAATTAGACTTGTTTGGTTGTTTAAAGAAGAAACCAATAAAAGTTTGATCAGGTTATTGTTAATTTTAGGAAATTTTTGGCAATATGACTATGATTTGTAAGCATTTCCTTCATTTAAATTATCAGCACTTTCTTTTCTTTGACATTGTACTTATTGAAGCAAATTTCTGACATTAATGGTCTGGTGTGCTATTTTTTAAAGTGTAGATCTACTCCGGTGTCTACCGGAGTTAGACTGGTTAGATTCCTATCTATTCTAACTATCTTTGTACATATTTGTGCACAATCTTCCTAGACTTGTGAAGTTAATGTGTACAAATGAAGGGAAGCTCTTTGAGCTCAATGAAATTCTCGGGAGTAGACTAAAAGGATGTTTGCACTTATTGAATGTAGTGACAAATATCTCTTTGGGCCGATCTTGTTCTTGAAACTTGAAAGTAAGTTCCAAATTTAACTCGACTTTTTTGAATCAACTGTTTCTATTTGTTCATTAGAAGACATATTTGAAGGTATTAAAAAAAGAGAGAAATATTTGACTAAAGTGACAAACACAAATCAAGAAAGAGTAACAATTAGCAAGTAGCAGTATTCCTTGCTCTGATCAAAGCTATAAATATAGGAGCGGAATGATCAGGAGCATAAATTTATGTGAAAATATTCTTTTAAATTGCAACAAATAATAGATGATACGAACTTATAATTTTATTTAAAAACTTTAAAATTGAACGCATAGAGTTTAAATCCTGAATCCGCCTCTGTATAAAAATATAAAGGAAAAATGGAAAAGCGACCAGAGCATTGAGTTCCTTCAACATAGTTTGTTGCCAACAATGAAACCAGAGTCATACATGTAGAGGTCATTTGGTTTAAAACAAGATTATTCCAGGATTATAATCTCACCTTCTATATGAAATAGATAATATCAAAATTTTGGTATACAAATATTTGCTAATACTAATAACCAAATGGCAGATAAATACAATTCTAAATTTAATTCCGGAATTAATATCCTAATCCTAATAACCAAATGACCCCTAGTAATTAAAAGAGGAAAAAATGGGTAAAGGGAATTGCTGATCAAAAGTAAGTTAGGTTATTATTCATTTTATATCCATAGGAAAAAGTTGTTGATCCATTTTATTTGTTTTTCCCTATGTTGACTTCATATTCCTGTTTCATTTTAAATTTTTAGTCCATATCATTTCGGGTGAATTGGTTAATTTCCTACTGCACAAAGTACAAAAATAAGATTGTTTCCTTGCTGCTTTGAATTCTCAGCGATACTAGAACTTGCCATATGCTATGTCAAATTAGCATTTCTTTCATGTCATTCGCTCTTCAAGAAACTGCTCGTCCCATACCTTCTGCCTGTCTCATATCTGTGAAGCCTGGTCTTTTTCAGTTATAACCTTTCCCTCGAATACATAGGATAGATAGGGCTGGGTTAAAAAATGGTTCCCTCTTGCCAATAAAGGAAGCCTTCGTAAACTCATCGCCGGTTTCTATCACAGTGGAGTTTGTTGTGAGGAGATCCTTGTGCCAGTGAAGATTGCTTTCAATGATCGGAAAATCAAAAATACAAAAAATATTGCTATGTTTCCTAATATTTCACAATGTTATACAACGTATTAGCAGTTCTTCTTCTTCCAAGAATTGCCACTTCAGGTTAGTATCTATATATCTCAAGTATGTATAGTTTCATTCGTGCTGGAAGTTGCACAATTTAAGTTGAAGAAGTTGCATATTTTTATTTTCTTCTTCAGACTTCAGTAGGTAAAAATTAACTTATCTGGAATTACTAAATTTGGCAGCCGCTTTGGTGATTCCAGTTTATCCAATATATATTAGGTGAGAGTACAAGATCATATGGTATATAGTTTTGTGGTTGCAATTCGTTCTTTCTGGTTAGCAGCTCAAACCTTATTAACTGTGATTTGTCAATGTAAGAGTCCCATAATGGTTAAGGTTTAGGCTGTAATATCGTTATAGTCTTGAACAGATCTCACATCATGAACTAACTTTTGGCCTTGCGGATTCAAGACCATATAAAGAGAATACAACTCATACTCTCAACCAACGGGGAGTCCTGACACCTCTTGTGATATTAGAACCTGACCTGTTTCTGATGTTAGAGTTATCCAAAATATTGGACCTATCATGTTTTGCTATTCACACTCCAAATATCTACCATGAGGTACCGGCAAGAAGGGGTGAGGTGTTAGAGTCCGACTTTAGCTGAGGATGTGAGCCGTAGTCTCTTGGTCCATAACATTCTTCACCTCAAAATCTAGCTTTTAAGCTTGGGTTAGGTTCGATTTCTTTTTCTTAGTAATCAGCTTAGGTGAACCGTTATGGTTGGTTTGGTTTGTCTTTATCTTTGCCTTCTGTTGTTTGCAGACATACTGGCCATGGAAATTGTCGGTGCAGTGATAAGTATGATGCAATGTTTTTGTGGAGAGACCTGCTCGCATCAATCCATTTCCGAAAAATGTACATATCTGAGAAGAAAAGATGGAATTGCTTAAAGCTCGGGAGGAGGATATTAAGAGGAAGTTGCAAGTGGAAAAAGTATGGCGTGGAATGGAGCCAAAGGCTGAGGTAAATATGTGGCTCACTTATGTAGGAAAGATCAAAAGTGCTGTAACTCGCTTGCAAGAAGAAATTACTAAAAACAAGAGTTGTTTAAATGGATGTTTTCCAAATTATATGTCTCGACAAGCTCCCGGGCCAGAGCATATTTCCAGATTCTTCATCGGTTGATATGATGCCTCAAAGAGGAAAGATATTGCCAGCAACTTCATTAGTGGGAGAAACTGCTCAAAGAAGTCTGGAATTAGTATGGAAGTATTTGAATGATGGACACACTGGGATAATTGGTATTTATGGAATGGGGGGAGTGGGTAAGACATCCATACTGGTAGCGATAAATAATCGACTTTTGAGAGAGCGCACAGTTTTTGATAACGTCATTTGGGTCACGGCTATTATATGTCTTGTATTGTTAGCGATCATGATTCGGGGTAGATCTTAGGCTATTATATGTCTTGTATTGTTATCATGACTCTTTGTTATCGTGTTTTCTCCGCATGTATGACTACATGAGCTATTAAAATCATGCTACAAATCTTGTCTAGGCTATTTGCTTATCTGTAGAGATATAATATGACTATTTTTGTGTTGTTGAGCTATTTTGCTTTAGGCATAGTCATATTTTCAATCATGATATTAGATCCACCTGTTATATCTTTTGTCTCTATGTACTTTTATATGTTATCTCACATGTTGTTAGCATCTTTATGTGTGATACGAGTTTGAGCTGAGTTGTGGCGGTCCGTACAGTATATTGATTATGACACTGTTCTGGTTATGTGTTCCTTTTTACTTGGAACAATTTCATCCCGTAATTAAGATAATGCATGAACCAAAAAATGCAACTATGATTATTCAGAAGGAAAAACTTTTTTCTCTTTAGAATGAGTGCTCCTCTCAGTGCAAACTGACGATGGCGAGGAACGCAAAATCAAGGGGGGAAAGAACAATCAAAGTGGAAGGGAACAACAAATCCGAACCAGCCCTCAAACTGCAGATGCCAAGAAATTTAAGAAACCTAATGTGATTTAAGGGATAACAACCCTACCACTTGAGCAACTGGTCACGGCACCGATGGTGCAGCAATAGAGGCGAGATCAAGTAACGGCGATCCAGAATTCACAGAAATCATGGACAAATATGATAGAAGAGGAAACTGAGAGTTCAAACAAAGGTAATTCACAAATCCTAACTAATGGTTCATGGAGCAGAATAGTAGGTGATATACCAAGAAGAGAGGAGTGAAACCAACTTAAGAGGAACATGTTAATGTAAAAATTACAATGGAAAATATTCAAGAGGAAGTAGAATACTGGAATACGGCGATAATTTGCTATGTGTTGGGGTCTAACCTACCTCAAGTAGTCATGGAGGGTTATTTTAAAAGGATATGAGGTGCTTTAGGGATTGATAAAATTGCCCAAATTAACAGAGGGGTTTTCATTGTAAGGTTTACAACATTGGAAAGCAGGAGGAAGGTGGTGGAGGAAGGGGCTAGAATGTTTGATCGAAAGCCAATAGTGGTGAAACCATGGAGTTATGATGTTGAATGCAATAAGGAGTCTATTGAGAAGATATAAGTTTGGGTAAGATTAAATGGTCTTGACATCAAATATTGGGGAAAGAGTGCATTGACAAAGATTGCAGGGTTGATAGGGAAACCATTAAAGGCTGATAGTGCTACAACAAAAAAGGAGAGGCTGACATTTGCAAGGGTAGTTGTTGAAATGGCCCCAAACCAGCAGTACCCATCAAAGGTCATGTTTGAAAATGAAAAGGGAAGATAATTGAACAAGTAGTCATGTATGAATGGAAACCAATTATATGCATAAAGTGTAATAACTTTGGGCACTCGATGACTGAATGTAGAAGGAATGTGCTAGAAAGGGGGAAGGAAAATAAAATAAACATAGAAGGGCAACATGCTGGGGGTCAGGAAAAACTAATAGAGGAGGCAACAAAGTGGAGAAGGAGATGCAAGGAAGCAAGATGAAGCAACATGGATACAAGGAAGTATAATAAACAACCCAGAAAAGGAAGCATAGATACAGAGGACAGGGGTAGAGGGACAATCGTCTGAGAAGGTAATAGAGAAAGGCAAACAACAAACAAAAGGAAGCCCTCAAATGCAACTGAACTGGCAGAGGAAACCAATTCCGATAGGTAATACATTTGAAGTACTTGAACATGATATGGATGCAACGGAGGGGCAGAGGAAGGATCCTAGTTACCAAGACAAAAGCTTACGACAAGTTGACAAAGGTACAGTGAGTGGGAGGGGTGAGACTACCCCCCTCCTCATGGATAGGATTGAGTTTAGGAATGTGAGTCCTGAACAAACCAACTAAACAAAAAGAGGTGCAGATGCACATGCATAACTCTCATGTTGAGATGTTTGGGCTCCTAGAGACAAGGATTAAGAGGAACAAGGCTCATAAAGCCTCTCTTAATCTTTGTACGGACTGGTCGTCAGTTATTAACCTGGATAAACATCCAGGGGGAGAATATTGGTATTATGGAAGCCACATATCTATGAGGTAGATATAAAAGTAACTACAGAGCAGCTGATTCACTGTGTGGTGAAACATATTGGCCTTAGGAAAGAGTTTGAAGTATCTTGGGTATATGGCTTCAATGATCTGGGTAAGAGGAGACAATTGTGGAAAACTATAGAGGAGATATACAGAGGGGTAAAAAGGCCATGTTCCATTATGGGGGATTTCAACATGTACTATATGCAGAGGAAAGAAATAGGGAAGCCCATAACATTAGCTGAAGTTAGAGAATTTAAAGAATGCATAACAAAGTGTCAGTTGCAAGAAGTGAAGTCCTCAGGATCATTCTTCACATGGACTAACAAACAAGAAGGGGAAGATAGGGTGATGAGTAGAATTGACAGAATCCTAATCAATGATGACTGGACTATTTACATGCCAGATTCAGAATTGAATTATCATAATGATGGGCTTTTTGATCATTGTCCAGCAATAATCCGATGGGGGGATGAAAACCAACAAAGAGAGAAAATGTTCAGGTATTTTAACATGTGAAGTCTAGCCATAGAGTTCAAAACAAAAGTTAAGGAAAATTGGGTAAAAGAAATCAAAGGAACTAAAATGTACCAGGTGGTAGAAAAGCTAAACAGATTGAAGACAGTATTGAGGCAACTGAATAAGGTTAAATCTGCAGAAGTGGAGGTGAAGTATGAAGAGGCAATGCTGAAGCTGAAAAAGTGCCAACAGGAAATACAGCAGGATCCCTACAACAGGGACCTCATTATGAAAAAAGTAACACTGAGCAACGGTTGCAAATATTGGCAGCAGGCTACTGAAACTTTTCTGAGGCAAAAAAGTAAGAATAATGGCTGCAATATGCGGATAAAAGCACCAAATTGTTCCATGGCTTTATGAAAGCTAGAAGAAGCAGCAATAGAATATTCTAATAGACAGTGATGGGAATGAGTAGACTAGCCCAGATGGAATTGAGAGGCATTTATTACACAAAACTATTAAGGCTGCATCAGAAGAAAGAACACATGTAAACAGTGCTTTTCTGAGGAAAGGAGCAATACTCTCAGAACAACAAAGAACTATGCTGATTGGAGAAGTCACAAATAATGAGATAAAGCAGGCAGTATGGAGCATATCAGGGGGCAAATCACTTGGATATGATGGTAACGGAAACCAATTCTATAAAGATACGTGGGAAATTATAGGACCTGATGTAACAGGATGTGTGAAGGAATTCTTTACAAATGGAAAACTGCTCAAAGTCCTAAATAATACTGTCATTATCCTGATATCAAAAGGGAAACATGCAACAGGTGTAGGTGACTATAGACCAATTGCTTGTTGTAATACAATATATAAAGTGATTTCTAAGGTGATGTGTAATAGATTGAAGAATGTGCTACCAATGATCATTTCCCCTTGCCAAAGTGCTTTTGTTAAGGGAAGAACAATTGTTCAGAACATTCTGATTTGTCAAGACTTGGTTAGAATGTATACCAGGAAAACTGCTACAAGGAGCTGCATGATTAAACTGGATCTGAGGAAAGCATATGATAGTTTGGAGTAGAACTTTGTTCAAGAAATGCTAATGACACTGAATTTTCCACTAAGCTTTATTCAATGACAAAGGAATGCATCACTACAACTAGGTACACTATAGCAATGAACAGGGGCACATATGGGGACATTAAGGGGAAGAAGGGATTAAGGCAAGGAGACCCTATATCCCCACTAATTTTTGTAATATGCATGGAGTATCTGTCAAGAATTTTGAAGTTAGTAGGGCAACAAGAAGGCTTCTTATATCATCCCAAATGTAAGAACATGCAGCTAAATCACTTATGTTGTGCAACTGATGTCCTAGTTTTCTGCAAAGGGAATGGGCAGGCAGCAATGTTACTACTAAGAGGCATCAGGACATTCTCTTTAGCATCTGAAATGACAACAAACAATGATAAGTCAAATGTGTATCGCGCAAACATGGAGAAGAAAAGCATTCAAGATATATGTGAAGTTTCAGGATACAAAGAAGGTAAGCGGCCTTTTAAGTATCTTGGGGTGCCAATATCTCCAAGAAGACTATCAGTGATGGACTGTGAAGGATTAATGGAGAAGGTGATGAGCAGGGTGAATGTGTGGGGGACAAGAAATTTATTCTATGATGGCAGGGCATAGATGATTAATTCTGTGCTAATGCAATTACATGTATACTGGGCCTCGATCTTCATCCTGCCAAAGAAAGTAATCAAAGCCATAATAACTGTATGTCTAAGCCCTCACGGGTTTAAAATGCGTCACTAGAGTCTAAGGCACGTTTACTTATATACCCTTATATACGCCGTCAGATATTTATTTCTATGTTTCTCGTTATTTCTTGAATTATCTTATATCAATGCCATTGCCTTTCTCCATACTGAGAGGGAGAGAGTGAGGGATTCATTGACGGGATCACTTTCAGTATTAGGCTACAGATGGCCAAGGAGACTGGAGATGATATTTTTTTTCAGAGGACCATAGAGATTGCTAGAAGGATCGAGATAGTTCATGGTCAGGAGAGGGGGCTGGTATGAGATAAGAGGCCTCGTCATTTTGGTGGTCTCAGTGGCGCCTCATCTGGAGACAGAGGTACTTTTGGTAGAGGCCATCATCCCAGGCCGTTTCAGTCAGCACTTCAGGCATCCCACAGTGCTTTGGGCAGCCGTGGTCCTTATGTATCCCGTCTTGGGCAACTAGCCTACAATGCACCATCAGCTCCTATTAGTGCGCCTCCGATCCAGAGCTACCACAGTTGTTATCCGGCCCGTTCGGGTCAGTCTCGGCTTCGGCAGCCACAACAACTGGGAGAGTGTTTTGAGTGTAGGGGTACAAGTCACTTCAGAAGGAACTGCCCTAGATTATTGAGCAGCATGCCATAGTAGAGTTCTCATGCCATGATTCCGGCACCGATTGCTTCACTACCCACTCAACCAGCTAGAGGCAGGTGTTAGGTTGCTAGAGGTGGAGCCAGTCAGCTAGAGGCCGTCCGAAAGGCGGAGGTCGGAGTGGTGGGGCTTAGCCCCGTTTTTATGCATTCCCAGCTAGACCTAAGGCCGAGTCATCTAACGCCGTTATCACAGGTATTATTCCAATTTGCCATAGAGATGCTTAAGTTATATTTGATCCGGGCTCTACTTATTCCTACATGTCATCCTATTTTGCTTCATATCTGGTTGTGCCTCGTGATTCTTTGAGTGCTCATGTGTCATCTGGAACACTGCAATTTGGGCATAGTTTAAAACTCCAGCTCGCTAGTGATATTGTTCTCTCTGGGCCTAAGTCCTCACGGGTTTAAAACGCATCGGTTTTGAGAACTTCCTGAGCAAAAGAGATAAAACATTCAATCGGCATGTTCCTGTAAATAAATAGACGAATGTGTAAAATTACATGCGTTAATTTGTAAATTATATAAGCAACAACGACTTCACTTGAGATTAGGATATGTTCGTCTAAGATATGACAGTACAGTGAAGGGTTTCTGTGATGGGTGATTGGTGATTGGTGTGAAAGGGTTCAGTGACTGGTGCCCATAATAAGAAAATTGGGCCTGAATGTGGGTTCGGAAGATGAAAATTTATTTGGTGCAGAAATGGGCCGATAAATATCAAAGGCACTTCGTACTTATCATATTATACACACTCGTACTTATACAATTTAGTGCTTTTTCACATTTAGCCCGCGCCATGTTTACTCTTTACTTTTTCTAGTCGAAAAGGTGTTAAAAAATTTACATAATAATTTTTGTATATAACATACAAAATATCTATATAAATAAAAAATATATATATAGACATTCCGACCAGAGACGCGTTCGTTGACAAAACCATCCCAGGTTTGACTTTTCAATTGAGCGGAGGTGAACTGATCAACCTTCTCTAGACCAGTGTTTTAAAAGGCGTTTTCTAGGCGAGCCTCGGGCGAGGCGCACCAAAAACGTCGCGAGGAGATTGTGTGGGGCGAAAGTCTCAAGAGGCGTATGCTCAGTAATTCAGGGCGTACGCCCCGGCGTTTGAGGTGCGTCTTTTAATGAGGCGTAAGCTCCAGAGACTTTTTCAAATTAAAATAAAATTTATTGAATAAGTCCTTCATACAATACCCAAATTCTCAAAAGTCAACTTGGTACTTACTCAAAAGTTTAAAAAGGAACTTAAATGTATTAAATTTAAATGTCAAGACCTTTATTATTGATTGAAGCTCTAATTCATCATCTTTCCTAATTCTTTATCTTGTCCGCTAGTCTGCTAAATATCTCTCAAAAGCAACGAATATTCAATATTTTTTACAAATACAAAGGGAACATCATTCTCCTTCGCAACAGCAAGTTCAAAGTTCAAATTGCAGGTTAGTCATCCTTTTTGTTCCTCCATGTACTTTATTCTTTTTGACTCCAGTGACTTATGCTTCTAAGTCGCGTATAATAGATCGTTTTGACTAGTTTTTTGTGGGGATGGAGCGCACGTGCGCGCGCGCACACGCACACACACATATATATATTTCACATACTATGACGAACCGGCCAGTCGTTTCATGAGTCCGTTTCTCCCATTTTCTGCCTCATTATACCTTGATATCCGTGTTTTATGTGCCCGAGTTGAGTAGTTTGCGTTCAGAGTGAGTTTGGCAAGAAATGAGACACTTAGTCTCTTTTGAGAAGGTTTAAGCTGGAAAAGTCAACCGGATGTTGACTTATGAGTCAGAGGGCTATGTGTGTTCCGACAGTTCGGTTAGCTTCGGGAGGTGATTTATGACTTAGGAGTGTGATCGGAATTGGTTTTTTTTGAGATCCCGTGTAGAATTAGGCTTGAATTGGTGAAGTTAGAATTTTGGTGATTTCCGGTTGTGGGGCGAGATTTTGATCCGAGGGTCGAAATGGAATTCCGACAGTTGCTGTGGCTTCGATATGTCCTTTGGGATGTGTGTGCAAAATTACAGGTCATTCGGACGTGGTTTGGTTGGGTTTAGATCAAAAGAGTGATTTAGAAGATTTTGGAGTTCTTAGGCTTGAATCCGATGCGAATTTGGCGCTGAGAGGTTGTTTTGAGCGTTCCGAAGGTTGGAACAAGTTTGAATAATGTTATGGGATATGGGGGCATGATTGGTTGAGGTCCCAGTGGCCTCGGGTGAGTTTTGGGTGGTTAGACGGACTATTTCATCGTTGGAAAAAAATTTGCAGAAAATCAAAGTCGGGAATACGGTCGCATTTCTCAAATGCGGACCGCATATTGCACAATGAGATCGCAAATCCAGACAGTTTTCTGGGCAAGATCCATGTCAGAAATGCGGTCTGAAATGCGATCATATTTCTAACATGCGGACCGCATATCTTGCACACTGAGATCGTAGACCGAGACAGATTTCTGGACAAAAATCAATGTTGAAAATGCGGTAAAAAATGCGATCGCATTTTGACATGCGGACCGCAAACCATGCTTCGTGCTGAATTGCAGTGAAGGTTAGGGTTACCTTTGCGATGGTCGCGTCAAATATGCGGACCGCATATCTGTTATGCGACAGATATGCGATCGCATTTTAAGCATGACAAGGGCATTTTTATCTCGATTTTCGATCCTTTATAAATAAGAAACCAGTATCCATTAGACATGCAAAACCCATTGTCGTTACCAACTAAGAGAACCATCTCCAAAACACCCTAAATCACAGCTAAATCAGCCTTGAGAACATATCCAAAGGAGACTCTCTTGGACAAATTCTTGAAAGAGGGGACTTTGGCCATCTTAAACATAATTGGAGCTATAGAGCTCGGATTGCAGCTAATCTTGAAGGGATTTTTGGGAGATTTTCAAGGGAAACCTCGGGGTAAGTGTTCCTAATTCAATCTTGGTCAAATTACCCAAATATTGCTATTCTAGTATGTAATTGGTGATTTAAGTTGGAAAATTTGTAGAAAATCCTCAAGTTTAGATTTAAAGAATTGGAGGTCGATCCGATGTCGGATTTCGATAATTTTAGTATGGTTGAACTCGTGGGGAGGTAAGGAACCCATTGACGTGAAAATTTCTAAGCTTTGAGAAATGGGCCCGGGGTTCGGGTCTTGCTAATTTCGGAATTTCTTAGTATTTATTGATTGCTTTCGCTTGGGCTTTGTTACCCCAGCATATTGTGACATATTAGTTCTGATTTTGGATAGATTCGACGCACGTGGAGGCCAATTCGAAGGGCAAAGGCGTCGCGGGATAGGGGTTTAGCCGGTTCGAGGTGAGTAGTGATTGTAAATGATGTTCTGAGGGTTTGAAACCCCGGATTGCACATCGTAGTGCTATATTGAGGTGAGGCACGTGCTCGATGATGAGCGTGGGGTCGTTTTACTACTGGGGATTGTGACTTGGTCAATCCCGATTGATGATTTTACTACGCATTTGATAGAAACTTATTTTTTATCATAATGATTTAGGCTGATTGCCATATTTGGGCTTCGTGCCAATTATTTGAACCCTTCGGGGATCTTTATCACTGTTTCCTCACTGTTTTGACTTATTGCTTGAATTCAGTCATGTTGTTTACACTGTTTTATAACTTAGCCACTTTTACTTAGTTTTGAGATTTACACAATATTTTAAATGATGTTTTGGGCTGAGAACTACTGTTTTACTATGCCCGCGGGGCTTGTGATGATTTCTGACTGAGTGCGGCCGAGGGCCAAATGTGAGGTTTTTACTGAGTGATATGAGGTCGAGGGCCTGAGATACTTATGTGCCACGAGGTGGCTTGTGACTGATATGAGGCCGAGGGCCTGAGGTACTGTATGTACGCCACGAGGTGGCTCGATTGATATGAGGCCGAGGGTCTAGATATATGCCACGAGGTGGCTTGATAATGCGCTTGGGTCGTAAGGGGCCCCTCCCGGAGTCTGTACACCCCCAATGAGCGCGGATACCCATTGTGATGAGAAATATAGCCCGAGGGGCTGATATTGTGATACGCCCGAGGGACTGATATTGTGATACGCCCGAGGGGCTGATGTTGTACCATGTGATATTATGCCCGAGGGGCGTTGTTTTTAAATGATACTGAGCCCGAGGGGCGATTTTCTATCTTTCTTTTACTTCACATCATTTACTTGAAAATTTACATGCTTTCCCTGTCGAAAGGAGATTTTACTTGATTTCTCACTGATTTACCGCTTTTGAATGATGTTTTACTACTTCATTATAGAATGCCTTGTGCTTTACGTGTTTTCTTACTATCAACTGTTATTTATGATTATTACTCACTGACCTTGCACCATGTGTGCAGATTCAGGCATTGTTGGTTCCGCTCTGGAGTATTGATTTCTCCCGTCCAGGCGGTGATTCAGAGACTACGAGGTAGCTGTTGGCGTCCGCAGCCCCGTATCTCTATTATCTTGCTGTTTCCATGCTCTTCAAACAATTGTGCCAAATGTTGTGTGTGTGTGTGTGTGTTTATATATATATATTAGACTGGTAGTAGAATCCATAGTTGCTCATGACATTGTGACACCTCAATTTTGGCTGTAGTGGGGATGGATAGCAATATTTTTCCGCGAATGATTGCTATTAAACTATGCTTGTATTGTTTTCTTGTTAATTGACTGCTTAAAATGAGATTTTAGTTAAATTGGCTGGCCTTGTCTTCACGAGAGGCGCCATCACGACCGGGTTCGGGGTTAGGGTCGTGACACATACTTATAGTTTTCTTCAACTTTTATGCAATTTTACTTGTTTATAAATATCTTCTGTAATTATATTATTTTATAAAATATTAAAAAGTAAATACCTATGGGAATTACGCCTCGCTGAGGCGTATGTAAAACGCCTTGCCTTATGCCCACGCCTTTTAAAACACTGCTCTAGACTCTAGAATCTTGAATTCTTTTATTTTTTACCCGACAAATTTTGAAAAATTAGTTTAATTAGTCTAGAGATATCAAAAGAAACAAAGAAATAGGTTTTGAGAACATCCTTAGCAAAAGAGATAACACCTTCAATCGGCATGTTCCTGCAAATAAACAGACGAATTTGTAAAATTAGGTGTGTTAATTTGTAAATTATACAAGTAGCAACGCTGCATATTCACTTGAGATTAGGATCTGTTCGTCTGAGGTGTGAGCATGTAGTGAAGGGTTCTGTGATGGGTGATTGGTGTGAAAGGGTTCAGTGATCGATGCCCATAATAAGAAAATTGGGCCTGAATGTGGGGTTCGGAAGATGAAAATTTGATTGGTGCAGAAATGGGCCAACAAATATCAAAGGCACTTCGTACTTATCATACTATACACATTCGTACTTATATATTAGGGCTTTTTTCACGTTTAGCCCGCACCAGATTTGATCTTTAATTTTTCTAGTCGAAAAAGTGTTTAAAATTTATATAATTTTTGTATATAACATACAGAAGGTCCATATATACAAAAAATGTTTATATAGACATTCCAGCCCGAGACACGTTCGTTGACAAAACCGTCCTAGATTCGACTTTTCAATTGAGCGTAGTCGAACTGATCAATCTTCTCTAGACTCTAGTATCTTGAGTTTCTTTTACCTGACCGATTTCGAAAAATTGGTTTAATTAGTCTAGAGATATCAAAAGAAAAAAAAAGGTTTTGAGAACTTCCTTAGCAAAAGAGATAAATTTAGTAGGAGGAAACCCTAGAGAACGTCTAGAGATAGAAAGAGAACGTCCGGCGAACAGAAAACACAGAGAAGGAGACAATACCAAGCTTCATCGCCATCAATGGCGACGCCGGCCGGCGAACCACCTGCTGGCCGGCAAACCACCTGCTGGCCGGCCACTTTCAAATACAATACTCACCCCAGAAATTACCTCACCCGCACCCAAACACCTAGATTATTCCCAAATCCTAAAACCATCCACTCTAAACAGCAATGCAATTGAAAACCCTAGCCGGAAAATTAAACCAATTCCGTTCAGAAAGGCCACAATCATGCATGGACAGCCGATGGTCAAGTTCACGGAATCAGAAGTAACACGCATGAATATAATCGAGGGCCTTCAATACGTAGTACTAGGCAAATTCTCCTATGGTTGGCCAGACATTCAGGAACTCAGAAGAATAATCCCAACTCAGTGTGGAGTGAAATGGGAATGCAATATCGGCCTCCTCAGGGACAAGCATGTGCTCATTAGACTCTCATTATGGGAAGATTTCCTCAAACTCACTTCGAAGAACACATACTATCTCTGGGCCAAAGACGGGTACGAATACCAAATGAGGCAACTGATTTATGACTCCAAATTCAAGCTCGGAGAGGAAACGTCAATGGCGATGGCGTGGATTTCATTCCCATACTTGCTGCCGACCTATTTCGTCAAAGGATGCCTCTTCTCACTTGCCTCAGCGGTTGGTAAGCCTTTACATCTGGATTTAGCTACAATTAATAAGACGAGGCCCAGCTGTGCTAGAGTAAAGGTATTAGTTGATTTGCTAGCAGAATTGCCCCAAAAGGTTAGATTAGATATTGAGAATGAAACAACAGAGGAACTCAGAACAGAATGGGTCAAAATACAGTATGATTACCTCCCAAAATACTGTAAACAATGTAAGATTCAAGGACATGAAATGTTCGAGTGTTGGAAGCTTCATCCAGAAATTCTTGGCATGGACACTGCTGTCAAGCAGAGGTCAGCAGAGCAAAAGAAGCTTAAGGGCAAGGAAGTGGCAGAGAAAGATCAGCCAACGATGATTTTGTCAAGTGGCAGGGTAGTTGGCAATATCGGGCCTTAATGGAAAGAAGTCAAGAACAAAAGAATGCATAACAAAGCAATCCAAAAAAATGAGAAGCAAAAAGAATCAGCTGGGGAAAACAATCATCATTTAACTTTTACAAACAAGTTTGATGCCTTAGATCAAGGAAACCTCAAAGAAGCTGGAAATCACAATGCTAAAGTCCAGGAAACTGGGAACACAGAACCAAACATCGATATAGCAGAGGGGAGGAACAGCAAAGAAGCAAACAATCGCACTGCTGAAATCAATGGAACAGTAACACTGACATTAGACAATGCCACTGCTGATAAGAAGCATGAAGCTGAAGGCACAAGGGCAAGAAGCAAAGATCTGCAGAAATAAGCAATGAGCAAATGATACAGCAAAGGAACCAAAGTCAACTGAACATTGGTAGCACCATTCGAGCAGAAATTACAGCAGCAAACAGCATAGACATAGCTGAAAAGAACAAAGACCAGATGGCCCAGGCAGAAAAGCAGAAACTTTCAAATACTACAAACAACAGCAGCCAAGGCAGTTAGTCGAGCAGTTTGGAAGCAGCTACTAGCAGGAAAGACAACATCCACATGACAAAGGAAAGTAACATTGCTACTTATGCAATAACAGCAGACACAAATAACCAAAGAAATACAGGAGGAAGTGCAGGGACAACTAACAGCAAAGAAAGTCCAAATCCTCTGAAGTGCAAAGAAAACAACAACAAAAACAAGCAGGAAGAGACTACATCACCTGGAAAGCTCAGCAAAGTAACTCACCTTTTGACAAAAGAGAAGGCACAAGACACATTAGAAACAACTTGCAGTGACCACACAGCAAAAGACAATACAAAAAGAGGAAAGATCACAAGGCCAAATAACAAATGAAGCAAGCAACTCAATGTAGAAGCCACTGAGGAAATCAGTAGGCAGAAAGGAAATACATCACAAAAAGGGGACAAGGGAGCAGCAACAGGGGAAACAAACATAAATGAAAGCAGTGAGACTGGCAGATTAATGGAATCCACCACCCAGTGGGTTAAGAAAACTTTCTACAACACATCTGCAGAACAAACAGAAACAAGTGTGATCAGAAAAGTAGAACAAATTCCAGGTAGATTGTGGGCAGATCAGTTAGAGGAATATTCAGAGGAAGGAGAAATTCCGGAAGAAATGCAAGGCGAAGAAGAAGAAAATGAGGAGAACAATGTAATGCAGCCAACAAAACAAAACAATCAAGAACAGAGAACATCCCTCATTACAATAATGAAAAGACTAATGGAACAGGATCCAATCCATAGAATAAGAACACCAAAAGCTCATCTACAGGCAATCATCAGGCCCAGAATCATGTCAACAACAACTACAATCATGAGTGAAGGTAAAGAAGCAACAGGCAAAGACATGGATAATGAGAGCATAACACAGAATTTCAAAAACATTGCAAGATAAGGAGACCTTTTGCCAACCCACACTGGTAAACAAACTGGACCAGGAACACATCAAAGGGAACAGTTCAAGGACAGCAGCAGCCCTCCAACAACAAGGATCCAACCAAAAAGAGCATTGACATATCCAAGCAAAACACAATGAAAGCAATCATATGGAACATAAGGTCAGTCAACACAATGCAAGCCTTCGAAAGACTGATCACACTTCACAACAAGCATCAATTTGAATTTGTTGGCATCATGGAACCAAAACAGCAACTCAGGAGAAGAATTGGCTTAACACAAGCAATAGCAAATGTGTCCAACAAAATCTGGGCCTTTCTGGATGATGCCTACAATGTCACAGTGCTCGTAGATTCAGTCCAACAACTAACACTGAAACTCCTCCACACAGAGTCAAAAATGGAACTCATCCTCACGCTTGTATATGCTAAGTGTACACCAACAGAAAGAATAGAGCTATGGGACTCAATATATGACCTATCCCGGACTATCACAAATCCATGGATAGTAGGAGGAGATTTCAATGTCATCTGTGATCAAGAAGAGAAATATGGAGGACTCCCAGTCCCTTTCAATGAAGTAGATGACTTCAATCATTGCATAAACATCAGCTGCTTAACTGACTTGGGATTCAAAGGAAGTATCTTCACTTGGTGGAATGGAAGGGCAGATGAGGAGTGCATCTTCAAAAGACTGGATAGATGCTTAGCAAACCAACTGCTACAGCAAGCTTTTCCAACAATTGAAGTCACACACCTCCCCAAAATTGGATCAGATCATAGTCCTCTGCTAATACACTTTGATCAAAAGCCAATAAAGATCAAGAAACCTTTCAAATTCCTCAACTTCTGGACCAAGCAGGACACCTTTGCAACAGTGGTCAAAGAAAACTGGCAAGCTGACTTCCATGGAGACCCATTCATCATATTCAACTACAAGTTAAAGAAGCTAAAGAAAGCCCTGTCCCTTTGGATCAAGGCTAATTTTGGAGATATCTTTCAGATCATAGCAAGCATGGAAGAAGTGGTTCTTGTCCATGAACAACAATTTGAGGAGAATCCTACTGCCCAAAACAAAGAAAGATTGCAAAAGGTACAAGCTCAAATGGTCAAACATCTTGCTGTAGAAGAATAATTCTGGAAACAAAAAGCTGGAATGGTCTGGTTCAAAGATGGAGATAGAAACACCAAATTCTTCCTCACTCAACTAAATGGCAGAAGGAGAAGGCTACAGATCACAAGAATTCAAAATAAAGATGGCATTTGGCTAGAAGAACAGGAGCAGATAGCAGAAGAAGCCACCTCACATTATAAGGACCAATTCACGGAGGAAACAACTCCCATAGACTTCAAAATTCTGGAAAACATACATCAATTGATAGACTCACAGCAAAATGCAGAACTGATTAGGTTACCATCAAAAGAAGAAACAAAACAAGATATCTTAAGCCTAAACAAAGATAGTGCAGGAGGCCCCGATGGCTTCACAAGTACCTTCTATCAGTCCTGCTGGGAAATCATAGGAGAAGACATACACAACATGGTCACAGCATTCTTTTCAGGCAGACATCTTCCCAGAAGTATAACACACACAAATCTGATCCTTATCCCAAAGAGGAAGGAGATAGAAACCTTCACTGATTTAAGACCAATAAGTCTGAGCAACTTCATCAACAAGGTCTTCTCGAGAATCATTCATGAAAGATTGTTGGTCATCCTACCCTCTCTAATCTCCCAGGAACAAGCTGGATTTGTTAGAGGCAGAACAATAGTGGAAAATGTTCTTCTGGCCCAGAAAATCATCACTGACATTGGGAAAAGAATAAAGGCAGGTCCAAATGTGGTTATCAAACTGGACATGACCAAAGCATTCGACAGAATATCTTGGTTCTACATTGCAAAAGTTCTGAGGAAGATGGGCTTCAATGAAATTTTCATAGGCATGACCATGGACATAGTTGGCAACAATTGGTATTCAATCCTCATTAATGGTCAACCACATGGCTTCTTCAAATAAACAAGAGGTGTCAAACAAGGAGATCCTCTGTCCCCCACTCTCTTCATCATTGCTGCTGAAGCACTATCAAAAGGATTAAATGCACTGCACCAAAACACTTGCTTCAAGAGCTTTGGATTGCCAAGAAGAAGCCCAAGAATCAATCATCTATCATATGCAGATGATATGATAATTTTCACATCATCGGATGCTAAATCATTACAGTTGGTAATGGAGACACTGAGTGCATATGAAGTAGCTTCTGGATAGCTAATAAATAGAAACAAGTCAGCAATCTACATGCATCACTCAGCTGCCTTAGAGGCAGTGGAAAGAACAGAAAGAATCACAAGAATTGGGAGACAGAACTTTCCATTCACCTATCTAGGCTGTCCCATTTACTACTCAAAGAAGAGAATCATATACTATCAAGACATTGTGAACAAGATCCAGGATAGATTGCAATCCTGGAAGGGGAAGCTACTTTCCATAGGTGGTAGAGCCATATTGATCAAACATGTCTTGCAAAGTATGCCAGTGCACCTATTATCAGCAGTGAATCCTCCCAAGCAAGTAATCAATAACATCCACAAGCTTTTTGCTCAATTCTTCTGGAGTAGTACAATAGGAGGCACCAGCAGACACTGGTCATCCTGGAACAACCTATGCCTACCACAAAATGAAGGAGGAGCGGGATTTAGATCTCTTCATGACATGTCAAAGGCCCTTTTCTGCAAACTATG
>MCJB01051352.1:20781-38260 GCA_002018475.1 Nicotiana obtusifolia | reverse complement strand
ATCATTGAACATCAAATTGCTTGGCAACTAAAAATGGGATCCTCGCTCTTCTAGTACGACAACTGGACTAGACTAGGAGCCCTATACTTCCTGGTACCAGCAAACTCCCCAATTGAAGAAGCACTTCAAAATGTAAATAATACCCTGCTCAATGGTAACTGGAATAGGCAGCAGCTCTCAGAACATTTGCCACAGGACATGGTAGAACATATAATCACCACAATAAAGCCACCAAGAATGGAAAACACTCTTGATATTCCATACTGGATGCCACAGAATCAAGGACAGTTCACAGTCAAAACAGCATGAGATTACTTGAGGAAAAGGGAAGATCCTAAAATAGCATATGAGAAGATCTGGGTAAAGGGACTCCCTTTCAAAATTGCTTTCTTCATGTGGAGATTCTGGAGGGCAAAAATACCACTGGACGACATCGTAAAAAGATGGGGTATCAGCTTCCCTCAAAATACTGGTGCTGCACTGATCCAAAGGAAGAAAGCATGACTCACCTCTTCTACACCTCAAATACTGCCAACAAGGTGTGGAAATACTTCATGAATAGAGCAGGGATTTCAATTGAGGAACTAACATTCCATCAAGCAATAACAAGATGTTGGACAGCACAAACAGTCAACAGACTGAAACCAATTATGCAGGCACTTCCGGCATGCATCATATGGGAACTACGGAAAAGAAGAAACAGCTACAAGCATGGGGAACCAGTCACAACTGGTAGAGTGATCGACCAAGTTTCCACAGCATTGCAAGCCTTGGTCCACACCAGAAAGCCCGGAATCAACGTCCCACACAATTGGCAGGAACTTATACACAGGCTTGATAATTACACTCCAAGACTAAGCTACAACAAAGTCATCTGGGAATTCCCTTTACCAGGATGGATAAAGATTAATACAGATGGAGCATCAAAAGGGAACCCAGGGAGAAGTTCAATTGGCTTCTGTGTAAGAAATGAAACAGGGGACCTAATATATGCACTTGGCACAGAATGTTCGCAAGGAACTAACACAGTTGCAGAAACAACAGCCATTCAGGAAGCACTAAGATACTGCAGCACACAAGGCTTCACTAACATCTGGCTACAAACAGATTCCATGCTCCTAAACAATATCATTAATGGTTCATTGAAGCCACCCTGGTGCATAGCTGATCAAATAGAGGAAATCCTCCAATTCAAAGACTCCATTGGCCTGACAGTGTCACACATATATAGGGAAGGAAACAAGCTGGCAGATCACTTGGCCAATTATGCTCTTGACAATGGAAGAATTGAATGCCATCACTTCAATCAGCTGGACTCAACAGGCAGGAAAATCTTAAATGCAGATAAAATGCAATGTCCATATATAAGAGTGAAAGTGACAAAATGACAATCTGCTCATTATACCAGCACGCCACAGGACAGGACCTCTGCTTAAAAACACGAAACACACATGAGGGGGAAGAAACCTATGCCACTAAATTGCTATTTCTACACACTCTAATTATCTTTGTTTATGTGCAGGTTGCAGGACATACTAAATGGGATACATTAACAGCACAATTGATGGCAAAACAGCAACAGCAGAAAAGAAAATCAGTTGCAAACTCAGCAACAATACAAGGACCAAACTGGAGCATTGAACAGATAGCAGTAACAGGTTTTTACACAGCTAAGCAGGCCCCACTGCAACAAAAGAATCAAAGACAACAGCAAAGCAACAAAATCAGCAGGAGCAGAACAAAGAGAGCAAAAAACAGGATACAACAATCTGTGCAATCAGAGGCAACTTTCAGCAACAAGGAAGGAAAAGTTGAATCAACAAAAAACTCACAAACTGCTCAACAACAGCAAGGTCATTGGCAGGAATCAACAGACACCAAAGCAGCCAAAGATACCAGAAAAAGCAGCAAACTCAGTAGCAGAAATCAGACTAAGCAAATAGGAAGCAACAACAACAGACACATTAAGCATGGCAAGGCAATTCTAGTGCATCAAAGGAACCAGCTAGATTAGCAAAGCATCAAAGTCAGCAAGGCAAACACTCAGCATTCAAAGCAACAACTTTCAAGCTTGCAGCAAAGACATAAGCAACACAATCCAGCACAAACAATACACCTGAACACAACAGAAAAAGAAACAAACAAAGCAGGTAGGGACAAGAAGGAAAGAGGTCCCAAAAAACAGCATCACAGATATCAACAACATAGACACACAATGGCAAAAACAAACAGCAACATCAACACTGCAGGAAGCTACTGTCATAGGCTAAGGTTATTGGCGCAATTGCATTGTGTGGTATTAGCACCCCCGGTGCTCAATCTAATGCAATTGCATCAATCACCTTACTCCTATACAAACAACAACACATACAAGGGATACAGATCATATCCTTGGAACTACACTGGACAAGACTCAACTCACATCAGGAACAGCACGACCAAAATCTGCAACAATCACAGCAAAGGTAGTAGCAGAACACACAAGGAAAACACCAGAATCACTAGCAGAAACATCACACTCTCTCAGCCAACAAAAACAGCTCTCAACAGGTACATTCCTATCACAGATGCAGAATCAAACACCAGCAGACATCAGGCCGACACCAGCAGCTTCACTCCATGCAGGAACAAGAACACACACACGAGCAAGTAGCAGGCCAGAATCAGCAGAAAACATAACAACAAAACCTCTGACCAACTCCCAGTAAAGCTCACACAAACACACAGAAAATTAATCAAACAAGCAGCAACAAAAGACTTCAACAACAGCAGCAACACATTCCAGCAACAACAGCAGGACAGACAAAGAGCAAGCCAGGATCTATGCAAAGAAAGAACAACAACAAAAGACACAGCAGCCACCTCAGGAAGCAGGGCATCCACAAGCATACTCGGACTCACTCTACACTATGTCAATATCAAAGAAAATGGAACAGCCTTCCAATGCATCCAAAACTGAAGCAGCATAAAGAAGATCAATGGACACAGGACTCACTTCCTAGACAGCAGTCATCTTTTGTCAAAGGCTTTTGCGACAGAACAGAAAACACACATCTCATTCTCCAATTAGTAATAGGAATACATGTAATTACTATAGTCGACCTAAACCTACTTCACATTATTTTTGTACAAGTGGCTATCTATCACTATTATAAGATAGATAGCCATCACATCAACATAGGCACCTCTAAGACAAGGTACATGTATTTTTTTGGGGAGGTAAGGTTCATGTCCCCCTCCGGCTTTGTACATTCTGCTAATTGAATATAATAGAAACTATCTTAACCAAAAAAAAAAAAAAAAGCAAAAGAGATAACACCTTCAATCGGCATGTTCCTGCAAATAAACAGACGAATTTGTAAAATTAGGTGCATCAATTTGTAAATTATACAATTAGCAACGATGCATATTCACCTGAGATTAGGATCTGTTTGTCTGAGGTGTGAGCGTGTAGTGAAGGGTTCTGTGATGGGTGATTGGTGATTGGTGTGAAAGGGTTCAGTGATCGGTGCCCATAATAAGAAAATTGGGCCTGAATGTGGGGTTCGGAAGATGAAAATTTGATTGGTGCAGAAATGGGCCGACAAATATCAAAGGCACTTCGTACTTATCATACTATACACATTCGTACTTATATAATTTAGGGCTTTTTTCACATTTAGGCCGCACCAGATTTAATCTTTAATTTTTCTAGTCGAAAAAGTGTTTAAAATTTATATAATTTTTGTATATAATATACAGAATGTCTATATATACAAAAATATATATATATAGACATTTCGACCCGAGACATGTTCATTGACACAACCATCCTAAGTTCGACTTTTCAATTGAGCGAAGGCGAACTGATCAATCTCTAGACTCTAGAATCGAGAATTCTTTTTTTTTACCCGGCCAATTTCGAAAATTTGGTTTAATTAGTCTAGAGATATCAAAAAACAAAAAATAGGTTTTCCGAACTTCCTTAGTAAAAGAGATAAAACTGTAAAACTGTCAATCGGCATGTTCCTGCAAATAAACAGACGAATTTGTAAAATTAGGTGCGTTAATTTATAAATTATACAAGTAGCAACGATGCATATTCACCTCATATTAGAATCTGTTCTTCTGAGGTGTGAGAGTTTAGTGAAGGGTTCTGTGATTGGTGATTAGTGATTGGTGTGAAAGGATTCAATAATCGATGCCCATAATAAGAAAATTGGCCTGAATATGGGATTCGGAAGATGAAAATTTGATTGGTGCAGAAATGGGCCGACAAGTATCAAGGGCACTTTGTACTTATCATCCTATACACATCCATACTTATACAATTTAGGGCTTTTTTCACAATTATTCCGCACCAGATTTAATCTTTATTTTTTCTAGATGAAAAAATGTATAAATTTATATAATTTTTGTATATAACATACATAATGTCTATATATACAATAAATGTTTATATAGACATTCCGATCCGAGACGCGTTCGTTGACAAAACCGTTCTAAGTTCGACTTTTCAATTGAGCAGAGGCGAACTGATCAACCTTCTCTAGACTCTAGAATCTTGAATTCGTTTTTTTTTACTCGACCAATTCCGAAAAATTGGTTTAAGTAGTCTAGAGATATCAAAAGGAAAAAAAATAGGTTTTGAGAACTCCCTTAGCAAAAGAGATAACACCTTCAATCGGCATGTTCCTGCAAATAAACAGACGAATTTGTAAAATTAGGTGCGTTAATTTGTAAATTATACAAGTAGCAATGACGCATATTTACCTGAGATTAGGATCTGTTCGTCTGAGGTTTGAGAGTGTAGTGAAGGGTTCTGTGATTGATGATTTGTGTGAAAAATTTCAGTGATCGGTGCCCATAATAAGAAAGTCGGGCCTGAATGTGGGTTTGGAAGATGAAAATCTGATTGGTGCAAGCATGGCCGACAATTATCAAAAGCACTTCGTACTTATCATACGATACACATTTACTTATATAATTCAGGGCTTTTTTCACAGTTAGCCCGCGCTAGATTTAATCTTTACGTTTTCTAGTCAAGAAAGTGTATAAAATTTATATAATTATTGTATATATAGACATTCTCGTCCGAAATGCGTTCGTTGACAAAACCGTCCTGGGTTCGACTTTTCAATTGAACGGAGGCGAACTAATCAACCTTCTCTTGACTCTAAAATCTTGAATTCTTTTTTTTTTACTCGACCAATTTTAAAAAATTGGTTTAATTAGTCTAGAGATATCAAAAGAAAAAAAGAAAAAGTTTTTGAGAACTTCCTTAGCAAAAGAGATAAAACTTTCAATCGGCATGTTCCTACAAATAAACAGAAAAATTTGTAAAATTAGGTGCATTCATTTGTAAATTATACAAGTAGCAACGACGCATATTCACCTGAGATTAGGATTTGTTCATCTGAGGTGTGAGAGTGTAGTGAAGGATTTTGTGATTGGTGATTGGTGTGAAAGGGTTCAGTGATCGATGCCCATAATAAGAAATTGGGCCTGAATATGGGTTTCGGAAGCTCAAAAGTTGATTGGTGCAGAAATGGGCCAACAAATATCAAAAGCACTTTGTAGTTATCACACTATATACATTCGTACTTATATAATTTAGAGGTTTTTTCCCATTTAGCTTGTGCCAGACTTAATCTTCACTTGTTCTAGCCGAAAAAGTGTATAAAATTTATATAATTTTTATATATAACATACAAATATCTATATATACAATATATATATATATATATATATATATATATATATATATATATATATATATAGGACGCACTCGTTGACAACCGTCCTAGATTCGACTTTTCAATTGAGCGGAGGCGAATTGATCAACCTTCTGGACTCTAGAATTTTGAATTCTTTTTTTTTTTATCTGACAAATTTTAAAAATTTTGGTTTAATTAATCTACAGATATCAAAAGAAAAAGATGGGGTGTTTATTCTATCAGGAAAAAGGGGAGAGAGTGCATTTGCTTGAATGAATTTCATTATAAAATTGGTTTACTATCACATATAGCACATGAATCTTATTGAGATAAAAGATAAATTATCTTAGCTTTTTTATTTAGTTTCTATAACTTTAAATATCATTTTAAACGGCGTGCTTAGCAACTACAACTACTTGAAACTTTCTTATCTCTACTTTGAAAAATTGAAGTGTTTCAAAATTCGTACTATTTTGAATTGAACCCTATTCTAATAATTCGTACTTTGAATTGTATCCATTTTAATATAATATGGATACACCTTTTGTAATTCCACTCTATTTCAAATAATTAGTAAAGGTAGAGATATTTTATTACCTAACTAAAATTATTAGAATTTAGCCAAACTTTTAAATTGAACTGATAATGTAATTATTCTGCAGTGTAAAAATAAAATTTGCATAAAAATACTGTAAATTACGGAATAACTCCAACAATCGAAGCTAGACCTCGATACTTTAATATGTAAAACTCCATCATACTATACTAGAATTCGAAAATTTCTCTGCATGTGAAGATTCAATACCGTGTGCTGTATTTCGAAACATTTACATGTACTATATTGGGTTTCAATATGGGAATACAACATGCTACTAACATCTACACGGAAACGCTACCTCTCTTTCATGGAGCAAAGCTTGCCTTGGAAAAAAACTTACTGCCAATTAACTATCGAAACTGATTGTCAAGAACTAATCAATTTATTATCTAACGATAATTATCTCTATAAAAATTTGATTGATGATTGCAGGTCCCTATTATATGATGCAAATAATCCAACCCTAAAGCACGTGTATAGAGAAGCTAATGAAGTGACGGAACAGTTAGCAAAAAATGCATGTAGCTTGGACGCTTTTGAAAATCTTATACCCCGACCTCCCCGCGCCCCTGTCTTTCCTGCTTTTGTTAGAGATAGTATGGGGCAATATGTTACCCAATCTAGTCTCATTATGTAATGAACCTTAATGTAGTTTTTTATATTGAATAAAAGTCTTTTATTACCAAAAAGAAAATACTAAATATCCTTGGATATTTTGCTGATGTCACAGTGAATCATGATTTACCTTTAACATCTTATTGTCAAGTTCGAGTAAGATAAGAAAAAAATTATCGACTTTTGAGTATTTGTCCTTTGAGTTTTTATGCAATAGTGGGGTTGCGAGTTCACTACAATAAGATGGTATCAGAACCATTCTTGTGTCAACCTAATCGATGACGGGTCAGAGTTCAACTGACTTTAGGCAAATCCCAGTTAGGCAAGACAAACCTCAGTACTGAATCTAGGCGAATCTCATGCGATAGGGAAAATCTCAATGAGCACGCTGAGTCTATAAGAAGGGGTGTATGTAACACCCGAGACTTTAGACAGAATTCCACATCAGCAAAACACAAGAGGGATACTGGGCATATAAGTTAACATGTTTTAGACCCTAATAACGCGTTTTAAACCCATGATAACTTAGGCCCAGAGCAGACAATATCACTCGCGAGTTGGGCTGTTACGTGCGGCCTATGCAGCTCTAGTCTACGCAATATGGAAAGTCAGGAATGAAGCAGTATGGAATGATTGGGTAACAAGAGCTCAAGTAATTTGCAAGCAAATCAAAGAGGAATGTAGATACAAAACCCTTAGCTTAGAAAATAGAAGCAAAAGACAGATGGAATGGATTCAAAACTTGTACAGATAGATTTAGACAGAAAGAAATAGATAGATGAACTGATTACTACTCATTAGAAGTAATCAGTTACAGTTAGTATAGGACTTTTGTAATTGGGACTGTTTTAGTAGGTGATTAATAAGATTTCTTCTTTTCACCACAAAAAAAAAAAAGGCAACTCCTTAGTTATTTGGTCAAGCAATCTGTTGCTTATGTTTTCGGTCAATTACTGGTTTGAAGCCTTTTACTTTTGTCCTTTTTCTTTTTCCAAAATTTGCCATAGATGACACTGAAACGGCTGGAGAAAAAAAAAAGGAAAAGTAGAAGCCACTGTCGCAAGCATGCAAAAACAAATGCAGCAGAGCCCTGGTTGATCACAAATGCGGTGTTGCAGTTTTTACCTGCCTCAGTTAGTTGAGCCACTTATGAAGTTGATTGCCAACTCTCTCGCAATGAAAGACGAGAATGCAGAGGATAATCAGAGCAATAAGGCAAAAGAACGTATTATTAATTAAAAAGAAACGGTAAAAGTGCGCCAGAATTAGTGGCCTTTTGTACAGTCCCCATGCCATGCACATTTATCCTTTAAAGTCTTGTTATTTCCGCTGCTCTTTTCCTTAAGCTGCCTCCATGTGTTTGTGTGTGAGAGAGAGAGAGAGAGGAAACAGTTTGAAAACCTCTTTGGGATGACAAGCAACATGCAATATGTGACATTCTCTGTTGGCATATAGGAAGAGCTGAGAGAGAGATTGAGGCCATTCTTATTTTCTCCGTTCCTATACATTTCTTGAGAGAGAGAGAGAGATGGCAAAGGGGGGGAGCATGAAGGGGCACATGCAGAGTCAGAACAATGGGAGTAGAGGAAGAACATATGCAGTGCTGGTGCTTCTGGCATTTGGGGCTGCAATTTTTGGAGTGATGATTCTCCACAAGCTCAGGGAAAGGCGTATCTTCAACCTCCTGGCCAAGGATAAAGAAAGTGAACTCATCGACCTTAAACTCCTATTGCAGGTACTTCTCTCACTCTGTTGTTAGTGTGTGTGTTTAAGTCTCTCTCTCTCTCTCTCTCTGTTGTGGGGGCTGTGTGTGTGTAGACAATAACAATTTTCCTGAACCAATATCAAGCCATGCAACAACGCTGCATCACTCTATTGTTTTTCTTTCTGCAAAGAAAATGAAACTAATACAACCCGAAAAATCAAGTCAGAAATCAGTAACTAGGAGTGGCCTTCTGTTTGGCGTCTGGTTTAGACTTTAAACCATTTGCTGTGTTTAACCAACGATTTAAACTGAAAGGTTTATATTGCTTCAAGGAGAATTAAGAAAGACCAAACGAGGAGGAGAAGAACATGGTGCCAAATAACTTTCCACGAAAATCTTAAGTGAGAGAGCACATTCAAATTTAGATGATAAGTTAACTTTTAAAGAAAACGTGGGAAGTATTTTATTCTCTGTTCATAGAGGAAAAACACACAAACAAGGACATCTTTTAATAACTCTAGTCCTCTAATTTTATGCTAACTATCATAGTGAAAATTAGCATGATACCAGCTGAAATGTATGATGTGTATAGCAAAGATGAACCTTAGGAAACAAAACAATATGAATATCAAGACACAAATTGCAAGATCTGTATCTTCTACCACATTTTTGTGTATTTGCAAGTTCATTATGTTAGACAAGCTAATGTTAATTGTCACCTGTGGGACAGAAAGAAAGAGAACATACACAAGAAGCTAAAAGGAAAACAGAGGAAATGAGATCCAAAATACACTCACTTCGTACGCAGAAAAGGGATCTCGACAGCAGGATCTTGGAAATGAAATCAACAATCTCTTCCCTTAAAGATGAACAAAGAATAATCGAAGTGGCTCTCGAGGAAAAGCAGGATGAAATCAAGATGCTTAGAGAAAAACACATGGAAACAAACCCAGATAATTCTCAAGTTAAGCTTCTTTCTGAATCATTGCGACAGAAGGAAGCTGAAGTTGAGGATTTAAAACATCGTCTTGAATTACCTGTAAAGGTCTGGTCAGTGAGTGCAGACGATCCATCAAATCCTCCTATAAACTTCACCACCACGGCTACTGAAAGAAAAGAAGCAAGTGAAGGAGAAACCGAAGAATTGCATCAATCCTTTAAAAGAGATGACCAGAAGAATTCAACAGGAAATACACAGAGAACAGCTGGTGAATCTGCCCTCAATCGAAATGAAGGCACAAGGCAAGGTGAAGACAGAGGACAAGCACAAGATGGAGAGACATCTGCTGACAGAAAGAGCAATATTGGAGAACAGGAATCTCAGGAGTTGAGAACTGCTCAAGAAGATGTTCCAGGCAATAGAAGCACCAGTTTTCAGACTTTGGATGGCCAACGAGAGGCTGCTGACAGTTTTAAAGCTGGGGAAAACTTCCTAGAAGAGAAAAGGTACAATAGAGGAAATGCATCTGTGGAATCTATCAATCATAGTGGTCAAGTGCAAAAGCAAAACAATGAAGTTGGTGTAGTAGATGCCCCGGACTGGAAAGAACATGGAACAGCAATCGAAGCTGATCAAGGAAATTTTGCGGATTCTCAAGGTAATGACTACAGGTCTGGATGGAATGACAATCCCAAGAGTAGAGATAGATCAAGAGTGAGCCAGGAGAACATAAGAAAGACAAAAGGGAAGAGCCGGCGAATAATTGTAGAGAGCAAGGTCACTGAAAGTGGAGGGCTTCCTGAAAAGAGAAGCATTGTAAGCATGAGAAACAGAAAGTTCTTTGAAGAAATGCATGGAGGTCAAACAAATGAGAGAATGGAAGGCGGTAAACAGGAGAAACAGGAACATCAGCAAGATCAAAATATTGACCTAAACAGGAATAACGGATCTGCTCCAGAAAATCAAAGGATTGACATGATCGATAAAAATCAGCAATTTAAAGATTTGGAGGAAACTTTTGGAAACCAAATCAGGTCAGAAAAAGAACAGAAACCAGATACGGGCAGACAGCAAATGCAAGATGATAGCTCAAACCTTGATGAAGCTCCATCACATAACGCATTACTTAACCCTGAGAAATCTGCAGGTGCCAAAGAAAGTAGCCAAGAAGGCAGGAAAGCTAACACAAATGAGAAAATTGAGAAAGGGCAAGAAAAGGAAGTCAAAGACGCAGAATCTGAGATGGCCCAGAGCTCTCAGGAAGTGCATGCGAAGACCGCTGTTTCTGAGATCAACAGAGTTTCAAAAGAGGCCAGAAATAAAAAACCAGATGAAACTGCACAATCACAAGATGCAACAGGCATCAATAGTAAACGTCAAGACCAAAAACAGGCTGACAATCTTCACAAATATCTGGAACATGCAAATATTGCTGAAAGAGATGTCAAAGCAGATGACCTTCAGTTTGAGAATGATGAAGAAACAGAAGGACAGCTAGACCAGTCTAAAGGAATTTCACGAGAGACCAGAGATCAAAAACCCAATAGAAATGCACAATCAGAAGGGCAAAACACTATTGTCTTTACAGATACAGAGCACAGGCTGGCCAGCAGCTTTCACAGTTCTTCCGCACATGCGATAAATGCTGAAAGGGCTGTAAAAGATGGCAACCTTGACCCTGAGAATGATAAGGAAACAGAAGATGTAGACCATTCTAAAGGCTCTGCTGCCAATTTGGAAGAGGAGGAAGAAGACAACGAACAAGCAGATGAGCCTGAATTTTAGGTATACAGTTGCCTGACAGAACGCTAAATGCTTTGCTTCATTTCAATGTTAGATCATTGTGTTTTTAGTTTAGTATAATGTAAAGATGATACTTGTGTCTTCTTAATTCCTCCGGCAGTTGAGTATGCTTATGAATCTTCAATCACTGTGATTTAGTTGAATTACTCTATTTTGACATTTTCACTAACTCAACTCACAATGAGGATAATTTGCATACTCCACTAGAAATCTAAGTTGCTCCGACATGGCAGTTTAGGTGCCGCACCGTGTCGATACGACACTAGTATGGGCGTGGGTGTGGGATCCGTAATGGATCTGGTCAAACAATTTTGGGTACTTTGACCACGACGGTCGGAAAAATCCCATACGAGATACAATTTTATTCCCGAAATCAGAATCAAAACTAGGGTAAATTTGAAGAAAATAGCATACCTTTTCTAGGAAATCAATCATTTACTTATCTACAACTTGAAAATAAAAAATAAATCCACATTTTATAAGCTAGACGCAAGTATTCCACAAAATTTCTCATAATTTAGAGATATTTTTATTTTTTTGAAATATTTTTAGCTGCATCCCCACACCCGTATCCGTACTAGGATCCGTATCCCCGAATTGTAAAATTTATATCTCGAAGGATCCGATCTCTAGATCCGCACCCGTGTCGGACACCCGCATCCGTGTCCGAGCAACTTAGCTAGAAATACATTGAGATTACTGAATCTTCGAAGCTTCTAGATGTTCTGGTTCGGGGATCTTCCAATTAATGCGTACACATTTTCCAGACTAATATGATCCAGAAGACAATAAAGAAAGTAAAGCAAATGGGGAAAAACCAGTTCCATTTATCATAGCATAAGAAAGAAAGAATTGTATTACAGTGCTGATGCAACCAACTTCAGCTCACCATTTAGTAGCTCAGAAGCTATCTGGTGGTTTGCATAATAAGAAGAAAGTTCATGCAATGAGACTTGAAGTTATCATTGTCATGTCCAATAAATTGGATTATTAGAGAGAACTCAATTTAGGACATGAAAATATCCCAACCATAGCATGATGCCACGTAAATTCCCACCTTATTGTGATGCTTGCATCAAGTTCTGCACAAATAAAGATAAAATAGTATGTCATTCCTCACAGACAGAGAAAAACTCACCCTCTTTTGCAGGACATGTAAAGGACACTCAAAAAGAAGCGATTATCATATCAGAAAATAATTCCTTCAGAATTAATCAGCCATTATTTCAATTGTCACAACTTTACTACACCAAATTTTAAAATTCGCATAAAATCTAATTCTATCTGGCGTCGCACAGCTGGAAATTCTTGTTCTATTCAGGTATCAAGAGTTGAGTTTTAATTAATTGTTTGCCTATATTGCATTATCATCAATATGAGAATTCACTTAAATGTAAACCTTGCCGGACTTCTTTTATCTTTCGAGGTTAGTGTACACACAAGTATATTAGTATTTATTTCTGAAGAAAGGTTTTATCAATGCTATACTCGAACCTCTTTCTTTCTTCTAATTGAAGAAATCCCTACCTAACCAAGTTGGGTCCAATTTCCATTTCTTACATTTCCTATGACCGTCAAGAATCTGTAGCAATGTTATTCAACAAGTTCTTCAAAAAGTACTAGGGAAATGTGTTGGATATTTTCAACAAAGAAAAAGCATTTGGATTATTTAACCTATTTCTTGAGCAAATGAAACAGCAATAATTATCATCCATTATTCAGAGTAGGTGAACCAATAGAACTGCATATGGAAAGGAGACAAGTTTGTAACTTTAGAATACCAAATGGCCTCTAATACTGATATAACTAACTGCTTGAATAAAAAGCTTTGGCGCTTTGACACCTCTATAAAACCCCCAAAATGCAACCTCCCAGTCTTTCCTCACTTCTCCCTCCTTGCACTTAAAATTGTCAAATTTACCAAACAAAATGGAAGCTTACAAATTGTTCTTGTTCTAACTATGCCTAGCCCTTCTAAAATCATATATCTAAGGTGATACACTCTCTATCTCCCCTCACTGATACGGGAACTTATGTTTTCAATCATTCAACTGTACCTCAATTTCAAATTAGTTGGGGCCGACTATATGAAACAATTGCATCCAATTGACTTAATTCAAGTCACTCAATATTCAAAAATTTTCAAATGTAAACCATTTTTAGCAGGCCATCAAGCTTTTTTGATCCTCCTAATTTATCCGAGCTTGAACCTGCCAATGCTTTGTGAAGCTCAACCAAAGTTAGGTAAACCTATTCTTTGATGTATGAAAATTGTGTGCCAAGAAAATTGCATGAAAAGTGATAGATTACACTTAATAGCAATGACCACTCATATGCCCTATTACATGATTATACACTTGGCGAGGAAAAGGTTAGCTGAAAACTATTTGGGCATGATGTTGTAATAGTGTTCTTTCTCATTGCACCAGCGACCATCAGGGAGAGGGCAGTTATGGGAGCAAAATATAAATCAAGTGCCCTGTTTTCAAGTTTCACGTCCATTGTTTTTTAATCAAGAACACCATAAAGCATCTCTTTAGGAACTTCTAGAGACACGGCCTGCTGGTACATGGTTTTTAACAAAGAAGACATATACACCAAGTTAAAGTTTCCTGATTCAAACTTGGTTCCCAAACAGCCATTTAATGTTTTTCGTTATATGTTCCAGATAGCCTTTTAATGTTTTAAACAGGCTATTGAATTTACTCAACACTCTCTTCTCAGTCTCATCCTAGGTTCATTAATATTCTAACTAGATTGAGCAATCCATTGAAAAACATTGCTTATAGCAGATATGATTGACTCTGTTTCCTGAACCAGTTTATCTAAAGGTAGCACTATGTGCACTTTCAGCAAAACAGACAAGTACCTCTTCTTTGTTCTTCTTGCCTCCAGTGAAGAGCTTGTACCCACCATAGAAAAGCAAGCCCCAACCGGACAAAGACACAATCACAAACTGCAAAGACCAAGAGAAATATTATTTGCAAGTTTTTGCATTTACTTTCCAAAAAACATCAAAAGATAACCTTTGCATTCACTTTCCAAAAGAACATCAAAAGGTAACCTTACTAAGGTTGAGAATGCGAATTTCCAAATACGGATTTAATATGAATAAGGTTGATCCTATTTTACGACTCTAGTTTAGCCAAATAGGATCAAATTGGGTCCAAAAATGAGCTAAACCTATATTAGTTTACACCACAAAGACTTCAAACAAAAGTAGTCGGGGTTTAGTTTGGTCAAGGAAAACAAGTACCAGCTCTCCTAACACATTTCTCTATTTTATTTCTTTTCAATTTTTTCAAGTTACTCTTTAGTTATTTGGAAAAAGCACACTTTCTCGTATCATATATATAAGGTATGTCATACAAACTTTATATAAATAAGTGCAATTTACGAGGTTTGTCAAAGTAAGATCGAACAAGATCATGATCAACAACAGTGATAAATTGGATATGTACAGTTGCACTAAAAATTCCATTTTTCATTTATTTATTTTAGTAAAACTATACCTATGTCAAAAAACATAGCCTCAGCATTGCTTAAACTCCAATACTGAGCTATATGTACTTCTATTATCCTGTTTTCTCGTTATGACTACTGTAAGTGAGATTAAGGGTTCTGGAAAACTTTCTAGTAGTTAGTGAGTCTGTTCCCATAGACTCTTTTAGTACCTATTCATCCTTGATATGGATGTGTTTAGGCATATTCGAGTTGCTCCGCTTATAGTATCTTTTTTTTTAATAACAGTGGTGATCAAATCAGCTAGTGCCGACCTTGACTATCCATCAAGTACTTGCTAACCCCACCGACATAGCTACGGGGTAACACCTACTCTGTTGGTAGTGCCTTAACAAAGTCTTTGCTACAAAGACATTTTGAATGCATAGTGTACAGATTTTCCAAATCCAAATTACCTGTTTACATATACTATCATAACTAGTCTTTCCACAGTTAAAAATCCAGTTTCATTGTCTTCAATACACCGTCCTGGTTCAGGTAACAACTTGATATTTTAGAAATCGCACAATAAGTTATACTCTTCAAATTGAATTTAAGTTATATACACTGATTAATGCATTCTTTACATAATTAGTGTAATTTAATTTGTTATTCCAACTTACCATTTAGATTACATTACCTATCAGTGTTATTAAATAGCCTTTTAAATGACATGATTGCGTAAAAAATTGTAAATATTTTTTGAACCATCAGTAATTGAACTCTTTCAAGTTACAAGTTCGATTTTGTATGATTATTACAAGAATAACTGAACATATAATTTTGAATAGCATTTTTTCCGAGAATATGTGGCATCATATAATAAATATTTTTGGACAATTTTGAATCCTATGATATTCCGAGTCGCAATTGCCAAACTAGCACAAGCATTAACTCGGTAAATCTCCAAAAAACAATTTACTCCTTTCGAACAAACAATGCAAGAAAATGGTTAAAACTCACCCACATACAGTGTTTACGTCAAACCAATAAATGCCAAACATGTGTCTTTTATACACACATTTATGACTTAATCATAGTTTAGTGATATGTATCTTCACTTTAATGTTTGTTGGCTGAGGTTAAATTGCTTGATTTGGCGTAAACAGAGCGTGCATATAACTTTTTACCAACGAAAATTAATCTATTACATTTATCAAAAAATATGGAAAAAGGAAAAAAATTGAACTATCATAGAAATGTACTCTAAAAACAAAGCTTCATCAATAAGGTGGAGGATAGAGTAAGAGAACTAACATGTTCTTCCTTCCATTGGGCAGGATTCATCGGCTCTGACCAACAATTGACCTTAGGAGGCCCGTGATGATCTGTTAGAGTTATTCACATTTCAATAACATCAATAAATAAATAAAAAATAGAGCTATAACAATAAATAAAATGCTTGTATATTCATGGATCAACAATTAATGGAAATGAATCGGACCAGAAATGTTACGCATCTGATTCAATCGATCAAAAAATTTAAGAAAGAGAGAATAAGAGAACATCATTACCAGCTGCGCCGGCGAGGCCACGGCGCTGAACGAGAGAAGCAGTGGCTGAGGAGGGGAAGCGAGTGAAGGCCGCCGCTCGACGAGCCGCCATTGTCAACGAAGTAGCCATGGCCTTGTTTGTTCTGAGATCGAAGAGAGAAAGAAAATGAAATTAGCTCGGGATGTAGGCTTCAACTGGACAAGGGCTTAGAGTGGGAATGTAAGGTCTATGAAACGACGTAGCTTAATAGTTTTATTGATTTGTTTGTTCCATTTTCCTCCCTGCTACATTTTATTATATACACACGGTTAACTGGGCAATAGATGTAAAAGAAAAGATTGACTTTTAAGGCGTACTAGCGGCCAAAATTTGCTTACTTTGAAAAGTATTTTTTAAAAAAAAAAAAATTTCCAAAAGTACTTTTGAAAAAAAATAATTTGTATTTGATCAATTCATTTAAGAAGTACTTTTTACAATATTTGAGTACTTTTGAGTGTCAAATTACCAAAAAGGATAGTACCAAACTTTTATAATTATTTTTAAAAGAAAAATAAATTTTAACATTTATTATTAGAGACTCTTATTATTTTTTATTTAATTTAATTAAAATATAAACATAAAGTAAACATACATACTAAATAAAATCATTATAATATATAGTTATACTAAAGCAATAATATTATCTAGTATAATTACTTGTTATTTACACCATGAAATAATAAGCAAAGTCACTCACACATGATAATATTCTCAACAATTTCATCTCTAGTTCTATCACGCAACGCCTCCATAATAGTAGAAGACTTGTCTTGCATTTCTAAAGGAATACCAGAAGGCCCATCTCCTTCCTCAATCTCTACAGTAATGTCTTCATTAGTATAATAGTTGAATTCCTTATCAGTAATGTTTGCCCCAAAAATTGGAAACAAATCAATTGAATTTTGAACGTGGGAAATGATAGGTAAGTGACAAATTCGATTGAAAACAAGTATATGATAAGAGATCAAAGATATTACAATTGTGAATCTAGATAGCCAATATATTGCCTTTTGTTTCTTTGCCTTTTTGTTGCCCGAGAGAAAAAACCTCCTCTACCCAATGCATCACTACACATATATATAGGAAAA
>MCJB01051351.1:0-28789 GCA_002018475.1 Nicotiana obtusifolia | reverse complement strand
GACTTGGTCCGTCCCGATTGATGATTTTTACTATCTATTTGATTGGAACTGATTTGAGAATATAAAGATTTGGGCTTCCAGCCATATTTGGGCTTCGTGCCGGTTATGTAAACCCTTCAGGGGTAATTTATCACTGTTTACTTAAATCATATTTGGGCTTCGTGCCGGTTATATGAGCCCTTCAGGGGTAATTTATCACTGTTTACTGAAATCATATTTGGGCTTCCCGCCGATTAGGTAAACCCTTCGGGGGTATTTGCTAATGATTTGAATCATTATTTGAACTCAGTTTATAAAACTAAATGATGTTTTCAAATGATTTTGAAATGGATCTGGTGGCACGCCGCCACGGATATGATGTAAATGGGATCGGGTGGCACGCCGCCACGAGATATGACATAGCGCTTGGGCCGTAAAAAGCTCCTCCCGGAGTCTGAACCAACCACAGTGAGCGCAGGGTACCCATTATGATAATTACAGTTGGTAACAATGACAACTGTAGATTACAGTTGGTAAAAATGACAACTGATAACCGGAGATGGGTAGATAATACAGTTGGTAACAATGACAACTGTAGGTTACGGTTGGTAACAATGACAACCGGTAACCAGAGATAATACAGTTGGTAACAATGACAACTGTAGGTTACAGTTGGTAACAATGACAACTGGTAACCGGAGTTTGAATGATTTTACTGTTTTTAAATGATGTTGAGCCCGAGGGGCGGTTTTAAAGTGCTTTCTTTATTTCACGTTATTTACTTGAAAGATGTACATGTTTTACCGTTGAAAGGAGATTCTACTTGAATTTACACAGGTTTACTATTTCACTGATTTTCATTACTTCATTATGGATTGCCTTGTGCATTATGTGTTTTCTTACTTTCAGTCATTATTTATTTGTATTACTCACTGAGTTGGAAGTACTCACATTACTCCCTGCACCATGTGTGCAGATTCAGGCGTTAACGGTTCCGCTTCGAGGCATTGACTACTACTGCCAGGGCGGTGATTCAGAGACTACGAGGTAGCTGTTGCCGTTCGCAGCCCCGTATCTCCTTTATTTTGTTGCTTTCACTTTCTTCAAACAATTGTGTCAAAGATATTGTAATAGTTATTTTATTATTAGGATTTCCTTAATGGCTCATGACTTTGTGACACCTCGATCTGAGGGCTGTAGTGGGGATGGTTTACTATATTTTTCCGCAATTTACTGTTATTTAACCATACTTATATTATTTTTGTATTATTAACTATTTAAATGAAGTTTGGTTTTGAATCGGCTGGCCTTGTCTTCATGAGAGGCGCATCACGACCGGGTTGGGATTTTGGGTCATGACAAATGGGCTTTTTCCTTTCTTCATGAAATCCTTGTGGGATTCAGCACATGAATGTTCAATGAGATTTTACTCAATCTCTTTGATTTGTTCGTCATTGGTGATTTGGAATAGCCTTGGAATCTCATAATAAGGTCTGAACTGCTTGTAAATGTCGAATCCAATAATAAGATCTTATCCTAGAACATCAGACCTTAGCAGCTTGGTTCTGTACGTCAATGCTGGAAAGAACTCAAATGTGACCGGGTGCTTTATAATGACGGTTGTGGTTAAGATTGCATTTGACGCAGTTTTGAAATCTTTAAAATGCGGCCACCATTGATCTTTATGGAGAACAGCGGGATTTATGAGTGAGGAAGCAGCTCCGGTGTCGATGAAAGCAATAACTCGAGCTGGTTTATCCCATTTGGATGAATAGACTTTGAGTTGTACTTGAGGAACGACTGTGAGAGCATTGATCTCCTCTCGGGCCTCGATCATTGGTTCTGAAATTTGGTACTGATCATTGCCTTGATCTTCATAGATATCGAGAGAGAATAAAGTTTCTTCATTGGCTTCATCATCCACAAGAGAATATGGATTCAAGGTCCTCTTATTTTGCAAGATGTATGCTAGTGTAATCTTCAATCTCTTCAATGAGTTTGACAGATCTTCTTGACTGGGGACAATTTTTTGCGAAATGTCCAATCTTATGGCAGTTAAAGCATATGTTCTTCTTGTGAAAATTTCCTGGCCTTCTGCGTCTGAAATATTTTGTGCGCCTCTTGGATTTTGATTTTCCATCTGGAATTCTTGGCCATCTGAACCTCCTGAATTCTTTACGTTGTCTAGATATGTGGCAGGAACATCCTGATTCGGTGATTAGATCAGATTTGCTGCATGCTTTGTCAAGCGCTGGATTGTGCTGGATAATTTGATTTAGGGCTGAGCGCTTTGTACAAATGTCATCCAATGCGACGAAAAGAGCTTGCCTGATGTAACCAATTTGTGGGATAGTTATGGACTGGAACTTTTCTTCAATGATGGTCATGGTTCGACTTGCCAACAACTTTGGAAAGGAAGAGACAAAGGCTTGCTTCAGATTGATGTCTCTGCCGATTTCAAAGTATATCTTCGCCATTTTTTGAAAATGCCTGTCAATGTCATTTCTGTCGAATGACACACACTTCATCTCAGAGAGTTGTCTTTACATTTTCTCCTGTCTTTGGCCAGTATTTCCGCAGAAAACTTCATGTAGGACCCGGTTGTTGAAGGCAAAATCTTGGGAAGTGAGAAAAGTATTTTTGTCTTGAAGTCCAAGTGAGTTCCACCAATCTCTGAGGATTCCTGAGAATCGTGAAGTGAGTTCTGACAAGATGATATACTTTTCTTGTTCTGCCAAATTTTTGGTCACCATCCAAGTATAGAAGTCTTGGATCCTCTGAGGCCATTTTGAAACCTTGACGTCGTGTAAGGTGAAAGTATGGAAACCAGTTCTAATTGGCTTGGATGCCCATGGGCTCATATATTCTTTCTGGGATTGGCTCATCTGTCATGCCTTCTTGTTCCTCATCTATCTCAGATACTGCTGGCTCTCTTGGCTGGTTTACAAATATTAGGGGATTGTCATCTTCGGAAGAGTTCATTGTGGATTCATTGCTTGTTTGAGAGCTATTTTCCATTGATTCATCTTCTGATGAATTCAGAGATTCCGACCATGGAGTATCTTCTTCTGATATGTATCTTGGCTAGGAGACATAGGGTCTGGAGCTTTCTGGTCAGAAATCATCAGATTTTCGGGGTTGAACCCTTTTGAACTTTCTCCTTGGTCTCGCCTTTTCTTGGTTTGTTTCTGTGCAGCAAGGGCATCTTTCCTTTCCCAAACCAATTTTGCGATATCAAAATCCTATTCTTCTTTTAAGGGTTGGGTGAAAGAGATTGGATTTTGTAAGGTAGACGGATAAGTAGAAAAGGTGTAGTCCAATTTAGGTGGGGAATATGGTTGTGGAGACATAGGAAAGAAAGTCGGTTTTGAAGGGACAACTAGGGTTGTTTGTGGCTTAAAGTGGTCATTTCTCAAAAGTTAAATCTTTTCATTGATGGAAATCGTCTCCTTTTGTTGTTGTTGGAAGAACTGGAAAAGTGAAGTTGCTGGCGGACAAATCTCGTATTGTAAATTTGCCAACCTTAGTTCCAATGCTTTGATTAGTCCGTCACGGCGAGACGATGTTTGCTCCATCTTTTTCTCAATTGTTTCCACTTTGCTCATCATTTTGTCTTGTGTATGGGCCACGTTCCTTATGGTGTTGCCAATGTTGGACAGTACCTTGTTTTGGCGGATGGAGTTTTCGGATTCCAATTCATTGTTGCTTCAATGTCACTTGTTGGGGGATTTTCTCCAGTAGGTAGCACTACATTTTTCTTGGGAATTTTGGAGCATGGCATATACCCTCCTTTTCAAAAGGTTGTAGTGAAGGAAAGTATTGGGTATGACTGGAGTTTGAAGGACTTAGCATGAATATCTGTGGTTGTGGGGGATTTGTGATTTTCGGAATTGGTGAAGTTTTAGGTTCAGGTAGCTGATGGTGATTTGGGTTTGGGTGTGGTTTCACTATCCTCCCAACTTGGAGTGAATTTTTCTGGTAATTTTGGCCATTCCTGGGGTTTGTAACTGACAAGAAATTCATATTTACCTGGACGGCTTAATGAGCCAATTGAAGGGTCTTTATTTTCATATTTGGCTCGAAATTGTTTTTCAGTGGTTTTCCCCCTTTTTTTTGGATTTTTGCTTGGTTTTGTTGAGGCCGAACCTTTCCCCATGACGCTGGTGGTGGTCATCATATTCTACATTTGGATATTCTAAACAGTCTTGACAGTCGCAATCAAGATCCCAAGGGCAGTGTCCCGTAAAGGGGCATTTGAACCACCAAGTTCTTTTTCCATTTTTGTCAAAATTTTGACACCAGTCATGTTCTTCTATGATGCTTTGTATATTCCAAAAGAGCTCTCTATCAGGTTCAGGGTATGTATCTATTGTATCTTTGGGTTGAATCATTTGGCAAGAAAAAATGGTTTTATTGGGTTTTTTGAGGTGGGAATGGTCAAAGCTTATGCAAACGGCTTTGTCATTTCTTTTGGTAAAAGTTGGTTCACCAGATTGTAGGGATTCCTCCGATTCTCTTAACTTTTCATAATTTGTGATCTAGGAATCAGGAAGAATTTTGACAAGTTCATCTCTTGAAATTTTTCTGGGTATTTGGGTGCACATGGTGTTTCCTTTGGTAGCATCAATATTTAAGAATAAAGCATTTTCTCCTCGGGGAAGGCAAAAATCCATGGCACTCTTCATCACCGAATGGCGTGGCGAGTCCAAAATCATGCCATGGATCTTTGCCTTCCCGGAGGAGAAAATGCTTTACTCTTAAATATTGATGCTACCAAAGGAAACACCATGTGCCCCCAAATACCCAGACAAATTTCAAGAGATGAACTTGTCAAAATTCTTCCTGATTCCTAGATCACAAATTATGAAAAGTTAAGAGAACCGGAGGAATCCATACAATCTGGTGAACTAACTTTTACCAAAAGAAATGACAAAACTGTTTGCATAAGCTTTGACCATTCCCACCTCAAAAAACCCAATAAAACCATCTTTTCTTGCCAAATGATTCAACCCAAAGATACAACAGATACATACCATGAACCTGATAGAGAGCTCTTTTGGAATATACAAAGCATCATGGAAGAACATGACTGGTGTCAAAATTTTGACAAAAATGGAAAAAGAACTTGGTGGTTCAAATGCCCCTTTACGGGACACTACCCTTGGGATCTTGATTGCGACTGTCAAGACTGTTTAGAATTTCCAAATGGAGAATATGATGACCACCACCAGCGTCATGGGGAAAGGTTCGGCCTCAACAAAACCAAGCAAAAATCTAAAAAAAAGGGGGAAAACCACTGAAAAACAATTTCGAGCAAAATATGAAAATAAAGACCCTTCAATTGGCTCATTAAGCCGTCCAGGTAAATATGAATTTCTTGTCAATTACAAACCCCAGGAATGGCCAAAATTACCAGAAAAATTCACTCCAAGTTGGGAGGATAGTGAAACCACACCCAAACCCAAATCACCATCAGCCCATACCTAACAACCCAAAAAGCCACCTGAACCTAAAACTTCACCAATTCCGAAAATCACAAATCCCCCACAACCACAGATATTCATGCTAAGTCCTTCAAGCTCCAGTCATACCCAAGACTTTCCTTCACTACAACCTTTTGAAAAGGAGGGTATAAGCCATGCTCCAAAAATTCCCAAGAAAAATGTAGTGCTACCTACTAGAGAAAAACCCCAACAAGTGTCATCGAAGCAACAATGAACTGGCAATCCGAAAACTCCATCTGCCAAAACAAGGTACTGAACAACATTGGAAACACCATAAGGAATGTGGCCCATACACAAAACAAAATGATGAGCAAAGTGGAAACAATTGAGAAAAAGATGGAGCAAACATCGTCTCACGTGACGGACTAATCAAAGCATTGGAACTAAGGCGCACAAAATATTTCAGACGCAGAAGGCCAGGAAATTTTCACAAGAAGAACAAATGCTTTATCTACCATAAGATTGGACATTTCGCAAAAAATTGTCCCAGTCAAGATGATCTGTCAAACTCCTTGAAGAGATTGAAGATTACACAGGCATACATCTTGCAAAAGAGGAGGACCTTGAATCCATATTCTCTGTGGATGATGAACCCAATGAAGAAACTTTATTCTCTCTCGATGTCTATGAAGATCAAGGCAATGATCAGTACCAAATTTCAGACCAGTGATCGAGGCCTGAGAGGTGATCAATGCTCTCACAGTCGTTCCTCAAGTAGAACTCAAAGTCTATTCATCCAAATGGGATAAACCAGCTCGAGTTATTGCTTTCATCGACTCCGGAGCTGCTCCTCACTCATAAATCCTGCTGTTCTCCCTAATGATCAATGGGTGCCGCATTTTAAATATTTCAACACTGCATCAAATGAAATCTTAACCACAACCGTCATTACAAAGCACCTGGTCACCATTGAGTTCTTTCCAGCATTGAAGTACAGAACCAAGTTGCTAGGGTCTGATGTGCCAGGAAAAGATCTTATTATTGGATTCGACATTTACAGGCAACTTAGAGATCAACTCCAGATCAAGGCTAACGGGATAGCTTTTAAAAAGCAGTTCAGACCTTATACTGAGATTCCAAGGCTATTCCAAATCACCAATGACGAACAAATCAAAGAGATTGAGCAAAATCTCATTGAACATTCATGTGCTGAATCCCACAAGGATTTCATGAAGAAAGGAAAAAGCCCATTATGGAAAAACCAAGAATTTTTTATCAAGCTCCCTTTCAAGAAAAATGATAACATCAATCCGACCAAGGCTAGTCATTGGGGCATGAATCCAGATCATCTTCAGCTTGCAAAGAAAGAATGCGAAGAACTTTTGGAATTTGATCTGATAGAGCCGTCAGATTCACAATGGGCATGCGAAGCATTTTATGTCAACAAAAGAGCTGAGCAGACAAGAGGAAAACTCAGGTTAGTTATTATTTACCAGCCACTAAACCATTTCCTCCAAGATGATAAATTCCCCATCCCAAATAAACTCACTCTTTTCTCCCACTTAGCCAAGGCCAAATATTTTTTCAAGTTTGATTTAAAATCTGGATTTTGGCAATTGGGAATCCACCCTGAAGAACGACCCGAAACGGGATTTTGCATCCCCGATCATCACTTCCAGTGGAAAGTCATGCCCTTCGGGTTTAAAACTGCACCCTTGTTCCAAAAATCCATGATAAAAATCTTCCAACCCATCCTCCATACCTCCTTAGTTTACATTGATGACATCCTGTTATTTAGTGATACATTGGAAGAACATGTCAACTTGCTTCGTCAATTTGAGACATTAGTAACACAGTATGGAATCATGCTCTCTGCAAAAAAGATGATTCTTGTTCAAAAGGAGATTGATTTTCTCGGAATGCATTTTCCCCAGGGTGAATACAGTCCAGGACCACATATATGTCAGGTATTACTTAAATTTTCGGATACCAACCTCACAACAAAGTAGATCCAACAGTTCTTGGGTGTGATAAATTATATATGAGATTTCATCCCAAACATCTCTACATACATTTCACCGCTCACAGAAATGCTCAAGAAAAATGCACCATCATGGGGAGAGAAACAGGATGAAGCAGTCGGAAAAATAAAGGAGATATGTAAAAATGTCAAGTCTCTCTACATCCCTTCAGATGGAAAGAAGATACTGCAAACTAATGCTAGCCATGAATATTGGGCTGCTGTTCTATTTGAAGAAAAAGATGGCCAGAGGAAAATATGCGGATACGCCAGTGGAAAGTTTAAAGATGCCGAGCAACATTATCGCTCCACTTTCAAGGAAATTCTTGCAGTAAAGAATGGAATCAAGAAATTCAATTTCTTCCTTATCCATACATAATTTCTAATGGAAATGGATATGAAGGCTTTCCCAAAGATGATCCGGATAAATTCAAAAATTATCCCCAATCCTCAGATTCTAAGATGGGCTCAATGGTTCTCTCCATACAAGTTTCAAGTCAAGCACCTGAAAGGAAAGGATAACATTCTTGATGATTTTCTGTCGCGACCAGAAGAATTCTCAAAAAGATTTCCCACAGCAAAACTGAAGTCAAAGCAAGAGCCAATTAGCCACATCTTTATGCTTTCAAATACACCAGGAACAACTTCATTAAAGCCAACAAATCATCCACCGGAGTTGTTCAACCTCATGGATCCCTTTGATTCGTCAATTATTATGGAAAGAAGAACTTATTATGAGCTCCAAGTTTTTCGGCAATATGGAGGATCCATTCTCAAGCCTTATGGTGTCAATACAGAATATCCGTTCTGCCATATATGAAGTCATCCGAGAAAAGATCACTCATGACATTTCCAGATTAAAGTTGTGGATTACATCTCTCAATCCAAAGAAGAAGGAACATAGCAGGGAAGAACCGTCAAGTTCCAGGCGTTACTTCACAAGGTCTTCGAAAAGATGCCTGGAAGACAATTCTATGATCGATAAAGGATAATTATCTTAATCCCTGCTAATCCCACCATAATCCTACATTACCTACCAAAAAACCTCAAAAGACATCCTACCCATGCCAAGACAAATTTCCACATCTTTCCATACTATCCGGGCCCCACTTCACCTTGTTTTCACATGCTTCCACATGCCCCCACATGCTTTGTCACATCCAACACAATACTTTCACATGGCGTTACATGCTCCCTCATACTTTCACATGCTACACCATGTATATTTCACCCTGTTCATATGTTTTCAGGTGTTTTTAGTTGTTTTGCCTAAAGTCCTTCATATGCCGAGAGGGACCCGCTTGTAGATAAGTTTTCCATGTAAGATAGGTTTATCTTATGCAGAAAGCTTGTCTTGTAATAACCTCCTAATCCTATATAAGAAGGCCTTGTAGTAGTTGTAGAATCATCTTAGAACCGTCTTAAAAAACCATCTTGTAAACATCGTAACCTTTGTAAATCTCTTGTGATATATTACATATGAGTGCTTTCTAAATATCCCTCTTGTTCTTTCTTTCGAATGGATGGAAAGGTTGGTCCATGTATGAAAATAAAGTAAGAATACTCTTTGAAAGTTAGCTTATTGTAGTACGAAAGTTTTCTGAGTTATGAATAGCTAACGTTGGTTATAGTACAAAAGTTTTCTGAGTTGTGTAGCTTGGCAACCCGTCCCTAATGGGTTGTTGAAGCCAGCCTCATTTGTAGGGAAACTTTCGTATCTATGATTTAGCTTGCTTTCCTGGAGTCTCTTGCTTTGTTCCTCGTACTGTGGTATCAGTAATAAGTCAAAATAGTGAGGAAGCAGTGATAAAAATCCCCGAAGGGTTCAAATAATTGGCACAAAGCCCAAAAATGGCAATCAGCTCAAATCATGATGATAACAAATAAGTTTCAGTCAAATACGCGGTAAAAATCATCAATCGGGACCGACCAAGTCAAAATCCCCAATAGTAAACGACCCCATGCTCATCATCGAGCGCGTGTCTCACCTCAATATAGCACTACGATGTAAAATCCGGGGTTTCAAACCCTCAGAACATCATTTACAATCACTACTCACCTTGAACCGGCTAAATCCCTAGCCCGCGACGCCTTTGCCCCTCGAATTGGCCTCCACGCACGTCGAATCTATCCAAAATCAGAACAAATACGTCACAATATACTGAGGGGACAAAGCCCAAGCGAAAACAATTGAAAAATACCAAAACTTCCGAAATTAGCAAAACCCGAGCCCCGGGCCCACTTCTCGAAGCTCAGAAATTTTCACATCCACGGTTTCATTATCTCCCAACGAGTTCATACATATCAAAAGTTCTCAAATCCGACCCCAAATGGTCCTCCAAATACCCAATTAGAATTTCAAAATCCCAGGCCCTATTTCTTCCATTTTTAGCAAGACTTCAATGATTTTCTAGGTGGATTTCACAATATAAACGAGTTTTAGGTCCGAAATTCTTACCTCCAATCGATTCTCCTTGGATCCCTCGTTAATTTCATTCAAGAACCTCCAAAAATGAGAAACTATGGGTGACAAGAAGACTTAAAAACATTCTGCCCAGGCTTCATTGAGTTGTACCTTGCGCTGTGCAGGTTGTACATCCTCTTACCATTTTCCCTTGCTGTACACCTTCTGTTAAAACGCGCATAACTCCTTGTGAAAATATCCGAATGATCAACGGTTTGAAGATTTAGAAACTAGACTCAAATATCTTTCATTTGATAGGTTGTACACTATATAACTCTTTAAATATTCCGAGATATGAGCTTCTAAAGTGCATCAGAAAATTCTGTCGAAATTGCTCCACTAGCGAACTTCGATCAATCATAACATTCTCATAGAATATCCACATCATGAATGGTTTAACTTTCTGGAAACTAGAATACCAGGGCAACAACTTTCCTATTTTGTAATTTTTCTGATTCCTTATAGATTACAAGATATGAGCTTCCAAACTGGACTACTCGCACCAGAAATTTTTCTGGTGCACAGCTGAAGCTAAAACAAATCTGTAATTTTTCCAAAGATGAAATAGTCCGTTTAACCACCCAAAACTCACCCGAGGCCACTGGGACCTCAACCAAATATTCCAACATATCCCATAACATCATTCAAACTTTTTTCAACTTTCGGAACGCTCAAAACAATATCACAACACCAAATTCGCATCGGATTCAAGCCTAAGAATTTCAAATCTTCTAAATTACTCTTTTGATCAAAAACCCAACCAAACCACATCCGAATGACATGAAATTTTGGCACACACATCCCAAATGACATAACGAAGCTACAACAATTCTCGGTATTCCATTCCGACTCTCAAATAAAAATCTCGCCTAACAACCGGAAATTGCCAAAATACTAACTCCACCAATTCAAGCCTAATTCTACACCGGACCTCCAAAACCAATTCCGACCACACTCCTAAGTCATAAATCACCTCCCGAAGCTAATCGAACCATCGGATCTTACATCCGAGCCCTCTAACTCACAAGTCAACATCCGATTGACTTTTCCAACTTAAACATTCTTAAAAGAGTCTAGGTGTCTCATTTCTTACCAAATCCACTCCGAACGCAAACTACTCGACTCGATCACATAAAACACGGATAACAAAGCATAATAAAGCAGAAATGGGGGAAACGGAGAGGTAACTGATGAGACGACTGGCCGGTCACATCCTCCCCAACTTAAACAAATGTTCGTCCTCGAACGAATCAAGAAATATACCTGAAGCCTCAAATAGGTGAGGATATCTGCTCCGCATCTCCCGCTCGGTCTCCCAGGTAGCCTTCTCCACAGGCCGACCTCTCCACTGCACTTTCACTAAAGCTATATCCTTTGACCTCAACTTCCGAACCTATTGACCCAAAATAGCCACTGGCTCCACATCATAGGTCAAATCATCATCCAACTGAACTATGCTTAAGTCCAAAATATGAGACGGATCCCCAATATACTTACGGAGCATAGAAACATGAAATACTGGGTGCACACTCGACAAGCTGGGTGGCAAAGCAAGCTCATAAGCCACCTCCCCAATCCTCCGAAGCACCTCAAACGGCCCAATGAACCGAGGACTCAATTTCCCTTTCTTCCCGAATCTCATAACACCCTTCATGGGCGAAACCTTCATCAAGACCTTCTCACCAACCATGTAGGACAAATCTCGAGCCTTCCTATCAGCATAACTCTTTTCCCTCGATTGCGCTATACAAAGCCTCTCCTGAATCACTTTCACCTTCTCTAGAGCATCCTAAACCAAATCAGTCCCCAATAGCCTAGCCTCGCCGGGCCTGAAACACCCAACTAGAGATCTACACCGCCTCCCATACAAAGCCTCATACGGAGCCGTCTGAATACTCGACTGGTAGTTGTTGTTATAAGCAAACTCTGCAAGCAGTAGAAACTCATCCCATAAACCTCCAAAACTAACACATGCACGCAACATGTCCTCCAATATCTGAATAGTACGCTCGAACTGCCCGTCTGTCTACGGATGAAAAGTTGTGCTTAACTCCACCTAGTACCCAACTCTCTCTGCACGGCTCTCCAAAGCTGCAAAGTAGACTGAGTACCTCTATCTGAAATGGTAGAAACTAGGACACCATGCAGTCGAACAATCTCCCGGATATAAATCCCTGCCACCGCTCTGAAGAATAGGTAGTACACACAGGAATGAAGTGCGCGGACTTGGCCAGCCGATCCACAATCACCCAACTAGCATCGAACTTCTTCAAAGTCCATGGAAGTCCAACAACAAAGTCCATAGTGATCCGCTCCCACTTCCACTCGGGAATAGCCATCTGCTGAAGCAAGCCACCCCGTCTCTGATTCTCATATTTTACCTGCTAACAGTTGAGACACCGAGCTACAAATCCCACAATATCTTTCTTCATTCTTCTCTACCAATAGTGCTGTCTCAAGTCCTGATACATCTTCGCGGCACCCGGATGAATTGAATACAGCGAGCTATGGGCCTCCTCCAGAATCAACTCCCGAAGCCCATCCACATTAGGCACACAAATCCGGCCCTGCATCCTCAACACTCCATCATCGCGGATGGTCACGTCTCTAGCATCATCATGCTGAACTCTGTCCCTAAGGACAAGCAGATGCGGAACGTCATACTGGCGCCCTCTGATGCGATCATATAAGGAAGACCGACAAACCACACAAGCCAACACCCGACTAGGTTCCGAAATATCTAATCTCACAAACCTATTGGCCAAGACCTAAACATTAACTGCAAGGGGTCTCTCCCCAACTAGAATATATGCCAAACTCCCCATACTCACTGCCTTTCGGCTCAAAGCATCAGCCACCACATTGGCCTTTCCCGGATGGTACAATACAGTGATATCATAATCCTTGAGCAACTCCAACCATCTCCGCTGCCTCAAATTAAGATCCTATTGCTTGAACAAATGCTGAAGGCTGTGATGATCAGTAAACACCTCACAAGATACGCCATACAAGTAATGCCTCCAAATCTTCAACACATGAACTATGGAAGCCAGCTCCAAATCATAAACGGGGTAGTTCTTCTCATGGGGCTTCAACTGACGAGAAGCATAAGCAATAACTCTACCCTCCTGCATCAATACACAACCAATCCCAACTCTTGAAGTATCAGAATACACGGTATATGAACCTGAAGCTGATGGCAAAACCAATACTGAAGCTGTGGTCAAGGATGTCTTGAGCTTCTGAAAGCTCTCCTCACACTCGTCTGACCATACAAATGGAGCACCCTTCTGAGTCAATTTGGTCAAGGGCGATGCAATGGATGAGAATCCCTGAACAAACCGGCGATAATAGCCTGCCAACCCAAGAAAGCTACGAATCTCTGTGGCTGAGGACGGTCTAGGCAACCTCTGAACCGCCTCTATCTTCTTTGGATCAACCTGAATACCATTGCTGGACACTACGTGCCCCAAGAAAGCCATTGACCCGAGCCAAAACTCACACTAAGAGAATTTTGCATAAAGCTTCTCCTCCCTCAATCTCTGCAATACAACTTGCAAATGCTCCGCGTGCTCCTCCTGACTACGCGAGTACACCAGAATATCATCAATGAATACAATAACGAACGAATCTAGATAAGGCCGAAATACACTGTTCATCAAATGATAGAACGCTGCTGGGGCATTGGTTAGCCCGAAAGACATAACAAGAAACTCATAGTGACCATGTTTAGTCCTGAAAGCAGTCATAAGAATATCCGAATCCCTAATCTTCAACTGGTGATAACCCGAACGGAGATCAATCTTGGAGAACACTCGCGCTCTCTGAAGCTGGTCAAATAAATCATCAATGTGAGGGAAAGGATACTTGTTCTTAATTGTTACCTTGTTCAATTGCCTAAAATCGATGCACATTCTCATGGTGCCATCCTTCTTCTTCACAAACAGAACCGGCGCACCCCAAGGTGACACACTAGGCCGAATGAACCCCTTATCTTGGATTTCCTGAAGCTGCTCCTTCAATTATTTCAACTCTGCTGGTGCCATACGATACGGCGGAATAGAAATGGGCTGAGTGCCGGGCACCAGGTCAATACCAAAATCAATATCCCTGTCCGGTTACATGCTCGGCAGGTCTGCAGGAAATATATCGGGAAAATCTCTCACAACTGGAAAAGAATCAATGCTAGGAGTCTTAGCTCCAACATCCCTCACAAACGCTAGATATGAAAGGCAACCCTTCCCAACCATACGATGGGCCTTCAAGAATGATATCACTCTACTAGGAACATAATCAGTCACACCACGCCACTCGATCCGCGGTACACCCGGCATTGCCAAAGTGACTGTCTTAGCATGACAGTCTAGAATAGCACAACATGCAGATAACCAATCCATGCCCAAAATGAGATCAAAATCCACCATGCTCAATAGCAATAGGTCCACTCGTGTCTTCAGACCCCCAATAGTCACCACACATGACCGGTACACACGGTCTACAACAACAGTATCGGCCACTGGGGTAGACACATGAACAGCTAAAGTAAGAAACTCCAGGGGCGTACCCAAATAATGAGAAAAATATGAGGACACATAAGAATATGTGGAACCGGGATCAAATAATACAGAGGAATCTTTCTGGCAGACTGACACAATACCTGTAATGACAGCATCTGAAGCAATGGCATCTGTCCTGCCTGGAATAGCATAGAAACGAGCCTGGCCACCGCCTGATCGACCTCCCCCTCAGGGGCCACCCCTGGCTACCTGACCTCTACCCCTAGCTAGCTGGGCGGGTGGTAAAGTAACTGGAGCAGAAGTCGAGGGTTGACCCCTCTACTGAGACGAACTAGCACCACGATGAGGACACTGCCTCCAGATGTGGCCCATCTCGCCACACTTATAACAGCTCCCTGGTGCTGGAGAATAGGACTGAAGGGAACCTCTCGCATCGGAGTGTTTAACAGACGCACTCGGCATAGAAGAACCCTGGGTTGACGGAGCACGAGCTGAACTCTGAGCTGGAAGGGCGCTGAGTGATGACTGGCCCTGCTGCGACATATGATAACCATGACCTGAAAATGCCCCGCGAAAATCTGGACGGGCTGACTGAGCAGACCTGAAAGAACAACCTTTACCATGCTGAAACTGGCCCCTCGAAGGAGTACCACTATAACTGCCCGATCCTCAAGGCCTCTTTGCCTCCCTCTCCTCTCGCTCCTGACGATGAACCGTCTCAATCTTGCGAGCGATATCAACCACCTCCTAGAACGTAGCACCCAACACTCTCTCTCTGGTAATAAGAATACGGAGATGATAGTTAAGGCCATCAACAAATCTCCTGATCCTCTCACGATCTGTCGAAACCATCCAGACGGCATGACGAGCCAACTCAGAAAACCTCGACTCATATTGTGACATAGTCATATCCCCCTGTCGCGACCACTCAAACTGTCTACGCAGCTCCTCTGCGGGACTGCGACACATACTTCTCCAAGAAAAGAGCGAACAACTGCTGCCAAGTAAGGGGAGCTGCACCAACCAACCTACGCCTCTCATACGCCTCCCACCAAGTGAAAGCAGCTCTAGAAAACTGAAAAGTGGTAAATGTCACACCACTAGACTCAAGAATCCCTGATGTACGAAGCATCCGCTGACACAATTAGCAACAAAACCCTGGGCATCCTCGCCCTCAGCACCACTGAATGACGGAGGTTGGAGTTTACCAAACCTCTCAAGATGACGCTGCTCATCATCCGGAATAACTGGTACCATGAACTCCTGGGCTGGTGCAACCGGCTGGGCTGGAGGTGGCCCGGCGTCTGAAGTCCCTGCACTACCTGCTCAGGTGTGCGACAGCGGGGGTCTGATTACCTCCCCCGGCCTGTGAAGTAGCTGCTGCTGTGGTGGCTGAAACTGCCTGAGCCAGGCCAGTGCTAACGGAAGAGATCTGAGCCAAGGCCTCCTAAAGACTCGGAATCACAATGGGCACAGCTGGTGCCTGAACTGGTGCTGCTAGAGCCTGATCCTGAGCTGAAGCAGCTGGTGGATCAATAGGTGCCGCCCTTGCTGCTTTGCTTCTGCCACAACCACGATCACGTCCACGGCCTCTGGTGGCCGCAGTGGGTGGCACTGGTGGTCGTCCACCTTGTCCGGTAGCTCGCGTCCTCACCATCTGTGAGAGAATAGGATAACAGAAGTTTAGTGCTCAGATCAACAACTTCGCACGACAAGAATTTCAAGAATATGAAGTTTTTCCTAAAAGGTTCTGCAGCCTCTCGATGATAAATACAGACGTTTTCGTACCGATCCGCGAGACTCTACTAAACCCGCTCATGACGCGTAAGACCTATGTAATCTAGGCTTTGATACCAACTTGTCAAGACCGTAACCCCGAACCCGGTCGTGATGGCGCCTCTCGTGAAGACAAGGCCAGCCAATTTAACCAAAATCTCATTTAATGCAGTTAATTAACATGAAATAATATAAGCATGATTTAATAGCAATAATTCGCAGAAATATAGCTAACCATAATAGAAACCATCCCGACATAGCCCAAACCGGGGTGTCACAAGTCATGAGCAACTATGGATCCTGATACAAGTCTACTAAATACAATATCTGGCGCAACTGTTTGAAGAACATAGAAACAATAAGATAAGGGAGATACGGGGCTGCGGATGCCAACAACTACCTCGTAGTCTCTGAATCACCGCCTGGACGGGAGGAGTCAGCACTTCGGAGCGGAACAACCAACGCGTGAATCTGTACACATGGTGTAGGGAGTAATGTGAGTACTCCGACCCACTGAGTAATAAATATAAGTAATGACTGAAAGTAAGAAAGCACGTAAAGCACAAGGCATTCTTTAATGAAGCAGTAAAATATCGTTTGAAAACAGTAAATCAGTGTGAAATCAAGTAAAATATCCTTCCAACAGGTGAAACGTGTAATTTTTTTTAGGTAAATAATGCGAAGTAAACAAAAAAAAAGATAGAAGATCACCCCTCGGGCTCAGTATCAACAAATATGCCCTCGGGAAATATCGCAGAACAGTACCAGCTCCTCGGGCTCAAATCTCAGAACAATACCAGCCCCTCGGGCTATCACATGGAACAGTATCAGCCCCTCAGGCTTATCACATAGTACAATATTAGCCCCTCGGGCTATATCTCACATCACAATGGGTACCCGCGCTCACTGGGGGTGTACAGACTCTGGGAGGGGCCCCTTACGGCCCAAACGAAATATCAAGCCACCTCGTGGCATCAAATATAGGCCCTCGGCCTCATATCAGTCATGCCATCTTGTGGCGTATATAAAGTATCTTAGGCCGTCGGCCTCATATCACTCAGTATATCCTCACATTTGGCCCTCGGCCGCACTCAGTCAGAAAATCATCACAAGCCCCTCGGGCATAGTAGAACAGTAGTTCTCAGCCCAAAAACATCATAAAAATATTATTTAAGTCTCAAAATTGAGTAAAAGTGGGTGAGTTGTAAAACAGTGGAAAACAGCATGATTGAGTTCGAGTAATAAGTCAAAATAGTGAGGAAACAGTGACAAAAATCCCTGAAGGGTTCAAATAATTGGCACGAAGCCCAAATATGGCAATCAGCCCAAATCATGATGATAACAAATAAGTTTCAGTCAAATACGTGGTAAAAATCATCAATCGAGACGGACCAAGTCACAATCCCCAGTAGTAACGACCCCATGCTCATCATCGAGCGCGTGTCTCACCTCAATATAGAGCTACATGTACAATCCGGAGTTTCAAACCCTCAGAACATCATTTACAATCACTACTCACCTCGAACTGGCTAAATCTCTAGCCCGCGACGCCTTTGCCCCTCGAATTGGCCTACACACGCATCGAATCTAATCCAAAATCAGAACGAATACGTCACAATATGCTGAGGGGACAAAGCCCAAGTGAAAACAATCAAAAAATATCAAAAATTCCAAAATTAGCAAAACCCGAGCCCGGGGCCCACTTCTCGAAGCTCAAAAATTTTCACATCAATGGGTTTCTTATGTCCCAACGAGTTCATACATATAAAAAGTTCTCAAATCCGACCCCAAATGGTCCTCCAAATACCCAATTAGAATTTCAAAATCCCAAGCCCTATTTCTTCCATTTTTAGCAAGACTTCAATGATTTTCTAGGTGGATTTCAGAATATAAACGAGTCTTAGGTCCGAAATTCTTACCTCCAATCAATTCTCCTTGAATCCCTCGTTAATTTCCTTCAAGAACCTCCAAAAATGAGCAACTATGGGTGAAAATATACCCAAAATCGCGGACAAGAAGACTTAAAAACATTCTGCCTAGGCTTCATCGAGTTGTACCTTGCGCTGTGCAGGTTGTACATCCTCTTACCATTTTCCCTTGCTGTACACCTTCTGTTAAAACGCTCATAACCCCTTGTGGAAATATCCAAATGATCAACGGTTTGAAAATTTTGAAACTAGACTCGAAGATCTTTCATTTAATAGGTTGTACACTATATAACACTTTATATATTCCGAGATATGAGCTTCTAAAGTGCATTAGAAAATTCTGTCGAAATTGCTCCACCAGCCAACTTCGATCAATCATAACTTTCTCATAGAATGTCCAAATCCTGAATGGTTTAACTTTCTGAATACTAGAAAAAAAGGGCTACAAACTTTTTCTTTTGCAATTTTTCTGATTCCTTATAGATTACAAGATATGAGCTTCCAAACTGGACTACTCGCACAAGAAATTTTCTGGAGCACAACTGAAGCTAAAAAAAATCTGCAATTTTTCCAAAGATGAAATAGTCCGTTTAACCACCCAAAACTGACCCGAGGCCACTGGGACCTCTGCCAAATGTGCCATAATATCCCATAACATCATTCAAACGTGTTCCAACTTTCGAAACGCTCAAAACAACATCACAACACCAAATTCGCGTCGGATTCAAGCCTAAGAATTTCAAGATCTTCTACATTACTGTTTTGATCAAAAACCCAACCAAACCACGTCCGAATGACATGAAATTTTGCACACACATCCCAAATGACATAGAGAAGCTACAGAAACTCTCGGAATTTCATTCCGACCCTCGGATCAAAATCTCGCCTAACAACCGGAAATCGCCAAGACACTAACTCCACCAATTCAAGCCTAATTCTACACCAGACCTCCAAAACCAATTCCGATCACACTCCTAAGTCATAAATCACCTCCCGAAGCTAACCGAACCATCGGAACTCACATCCGAGCCCTCTAACTCATATGTCAATATCCGGTTGACTTTTCCAACTTAAACCTTCTTAAAAGAGACTAAGTGTCTCATTTCTTACCAAATCCACTCCGAACGCAAACTACTCAACTGGACACATAAAACACAGATAACGAAGCATAATGAAGCAGAAATGGGGGAAACAGAGAGGTAACTCATGAGACGACTGGTCGGGTCGTCACAATATCATACATGTAAGAATTATAGTAGGGATCTTTGCCCCTAAATCCATTATTCAGATAATTCGAGTTTCGATAACTAGAAAAAGAACTTTCTAGTTCACTCAGAAAAGAATGATCGTTGTCAATCTCAAAAATCTGATTTTCAATATCAAAATAGATGGAATAACTATCTCCATTCCTATCACTAACTAAAAAAGTTTCATCAGAGATGAAATTCCGAATGTCTTTAACGCCGAATAAATAATTAACATTACTACAACTACAATTATCACGATTCCTCCAACTATGAATGTTTTTCACTTTTCGATTTGGATCTTCATTGGAATTTTCAATAGGACCAAGACTGCCCATTGATTTATTTAGCCCACACCTGCGTTCGAACTCTTTCTTAAAAAACATCGAATTAAACCACCGTCTTTGGATTTGAACCAATGATTCCCACCGTATGAAAGCAGAACTCTAACCACTGAGTTAAGTAGGTCATTTATCGTCCCAAAGAGAACCAAATGAAACCCATCATGTCGATGGATTATAAATATCATATTACTTAATAAGCAATACTAATCTTAGGAATATCGCTCAAAGAGATCAAAGATTGTTGATGTTGGATCATGGAATATTTATCTTGACAAGAATTTATCTACATGATAAAATATGTATCACAAGTACTAAATGCTATAGCTCAGTTGGTAGAGCAACTAGTTTACACGCGCGCAAATGTTTTTCAAGGGAGTTCATCATACAATTAGAAAAGTTGATCTTGTTGAGAAATCGATGTCTTACTCCATAACTTTGATGGAACTATAGCCTGACAAAGAGTTCGGTCCAATTTGGACACCCGTTTAGGAGGTGCCAAACAGACCCCATCATTGATTTGAGATCTTGATAAGGTGAATACCCAGTCTATTCAATGCTAGGTATAATGAGTATAAGGACCTCAAAAAAATCTTTTTTCATCATATGAACATTAAGGTGTATGAAGTTTCATATTTGATTTGTTCAGCAGAACGATAGAGACTTCATTTAACTTAGGTTGATCTAGGCCAGAGACGGACCTACGTCAAGATAATCCCACCGTTGAAACACTTTGGTAATGCTCCCAAATAATGAATCAGAGCACATGGAGCCATTTTCTTATATTTTTTCTGTCAAGAAAAGAAAATGGCAGACTAACTGATATTTATATCAGTTAATGAAAGAGCCCAATGCAAAAAAAAAAAATGCATGTTGGGTCTTTGAAACAGTTCAGATCATTTTAATAATAATAAGTTTGATCTGTTTTATCAAGAAGGTGTACGGTTCGAGTCTGTATAGCCCTATAAAAATGTAAAAATGCAAAATCAAAAAAATTATATAATTTTCATTTCTTCATTATTATTTCTTGCTTGTAACTAAGTGAAATCAAATTATTCCTATAAGTTTACTCACGGCAATCGTTTAAGCAGATGAAAGAAAAAACACATATCAATGGATCCAATCGATATTGATTTTTTCAATTTCGGATAAACAAACCAACTTTCATCATTAATCTTCGAAGGCGAATTACATATTCATATCCACAATAAAAGAGTTAGTGAGACTCCCTTTATTTTGATATCTCAATCTTATTGAATTGTGGAAGTCAAATATTTTCATGCGCCTGGTGAAATGAAAAACTACGAAGAGAAATTCACATGGATTTAGGAAGGGCCTGCTGTATTTGTGTACAAGCTAAAGATTTTTGAAAAACGAATATCTTTGATCACTTTCATTGTCAAATAGGCTTTTCCTTCGAATATCTTACTTACCTCGACCTAGCGAAGCACAACATGCAAAAGGCAGTCCTCTTTTTCTGTATTCAACCAAGAAAAACCCTGCCACCTAGATTCAAACCCTAATACTATTATTAAATAATAATAATAATAATAATAATAAAAATAATAAGGAATATACCAACACAAGATCTTCTAAATCTTGAGATGGAAATTCCTATACATTCTATTCTATTTGATTACTTGTTTTATTCTAAATAACTAAGAAAAAAGACAAAAAGACCTCCTGATTCTATTTATAGAAAAAAATCGAAATCTTTAAATAATTTTTAATTAAAGAAGAAATAAGATAAGTAATTAATTTAGAATTCCCCGTCTTTAGAGAAAATCCTGGATGAAAACAAGAGAAATAAGAGAATTTATATAAGAGTAATATATAGTTAGAAGGTTCTACTAACTAAATAAAATGGAAATAAGTATAATGGAAATAAAATCGGATTCCAGTCGATGAATCTTGCAATGAGATAAGCCCTACAATAAACCAATAAATAAAGCAAACTAGACGGTTCGATCAAAATGAATTTTTGTTTTGACTAAATACTTATGGATGACTTGAGAATTCCAATTTGAATCGACCAATCGAATCCGGTATATTTTCCACGTTCATAGGAGTGCGTTTATGTTTCTGCTTTACGAATATGATTTTTTTGGGCATTTCTAATAATATCTATCCTTGTTCCTATTTTGGCATTTTTTATTTTCGGAGTGTTAGCTCCGATTAGCGAAAGGCTGGAGAAACTTTCTACTTATGAGTCGGGCATAGAACTAATGGGCGATGCTTGCTTACAATTTCGATCTGTTATTATATGTTTTCTCTATTTTTTGTTGTTTTTGATGTTGAAACGATTTTTCTTTATCCTTGGGCAATGAGTTTTGACTTATTGGGTGTATCCGTATTTATAGAAGCTTTCATTTTCATGCTTATCTTAATTATTGGTTTAGTTTATGCATGGCGAAAGGGAGCATTGGAATGGTCTTAGCTCCCGAATATTCAGACAATAAAAAGAAAAACGAAAAAAATAAGATTGAGACAGTTATGAATTCCATTCAGTTTCCTTTACTTGATCGAACAGCCCAAAATTCAGTTATTTCAACTACATTAAATGATCTTTCAAATTGGGCAAGACTCTCTAGTTTATGGCCGCTTCTCTATGGTACCAGTTGTTGCTTCATTGAATTTGCTTCTCTAATAGGCTCACGCTTCGACTTTGATCATTATGGACTAGTACCAAGATCGAGTCCTAGACAGGTGGATCTAATTTTAACAGCCCGAACAATAACAATGAAAATGGCTCCCTCTTTAGTGAGATTATATGAGCAAATTCCTGAACCAAAATATGTTATTGCTATGGGAGCCTGTATAATTACAGGCGGGATATTCAGTACCGATTCTTATAGTACTGTTCGGGGAGTCAATAAGCTAATTCCTGTAGATGTATATTTGCCAGGTTGCCTACCTAAACTGGAAGCAGTTATAGATGCTATAACAAAACTTCGTAAGAAAATATCTCGAGAACTCTATGAAGATCGAATTAGGTCTCAACGAGCGAATCAGTGTTTTACTACCAATCACAAGTTTCATGTTGAACACAATATTCATACAGGAAATTATGATCAAAGAGTTCTTTATGAACCGCCATCTACATCAGAGATCCCTACGGAAATCTTTTTCAAATACAAAAATGTGACGACCCCGCCAGTCGTCTCATGAGTTACCGCTCCGTTTCCCCCCATTTCTTCTTCATTATGCTTCGTTATCCGTGTTTTATGTGATCGAGTTGAGTAGTTTGCGTTCGGAGTGGATTTGGTAAGAAATGAGACACCTAGTCTCTTTTAAGAAAGTTTAAGTTGGAAATGTCAACTGGATGTTGACTTATGAGTTACAAGGCTTGGATGTTTGTTCTGATGGTTCACTTAGCTTCGGGAGGTGATTTATGACTTAGGAGTGTGATCAGAATTGGTTTTGGATGTCCGGTGAAGAATTAGGTTTGAATTGGTGGAGTTAGTATTTTGGCGATTTCCGGTTGTTAGGCGAGATTTTGATCCGAGGGTCAGAATGGAATTCTGAGAGTTGCTATAGCTTCGTATGGTGATTTCGGACTTAGGTGAATATCCGGATTTGAAATTGGAAGTACATAGGACAATTCAACGCATTTTGGCGAATGTTAGAAAATGGAAGATTGTTGGAAAGTTTGACCGAGGAGTTGAATTTTAGATATCAGGGTCGGAATTCAGTTCTGAAAATCTTCATAGGTCTGTTATGTCATTTTTGACTTGTGTGCAAAATTTGAGGTCAATCGGACTCGATTTGATAGGTTTCGGCATCGAATGTAGAAGTTGGAATTTATTAGTTTCATTAGGCTTGAATTGGGGTATCATTCGTGTTTTTAGCATTGTTGGATGTGATTTGAGGCCTCGACTAAGTCCGTAATATGTTTTAGGACTTGTTGGTATATCCGGACGGGGTCCCGAATGACTCGTGTGCGTTTCGCAGTAGTTTCGGACAGTTTCTATCCATTTGTTTACTGCTGGTGCATCGCAGAAATTCTGCTGCACGGAGCTTATTTTGGGAGCTTATATCTTGCAACCTATAAGGAATTTGGAAATAAAAACATGGAAGTTGTAGCCCTTTGCGTCTGGTTTCAGGAAATATAAACCATTCATCATTTGGACATATATACAAAAAGTTACAATAGATTAACCGAAGCCTGGTACTGCTGTTGTTTTCCAGGCAGTGTGCATAGCAGAAATTTCTACTGCACAGGACCGACTTTGAAAACTTATATCTCGTAATCTGTAAGGAATTTGGAGATGGTCCAAAAATGAAAGTTGTAGCCCTTTGAATCTAGTTTCCAAAAATATAAATCATTTATCATTTCGACATTTTTGTCAAAAGTTACGATAGTGAAGCCTCGTACTGCTGTTGTTTTCCATGCAATGTGCATAGCAGAAATTTCTGCTGCACAGGACCGCCTTTGGAAGCTTATATCTTGCAATATATAAGGAACTATGAGATGATTAAAACATGGAAGTTGTAGCCCTTTGAATCTAGTTTCCAGAAAGATAAACCCTTTAGCATTTGGACATTTGTACAGAAAGTTATGATTTATCGAAATTGGATGGTGGAGTAATTTCGACAGAATTTTCTGATGCACTTTAGAAGCTCATATCTCAAAATATATAAAGACTTATATATTGTACAACCTATCAAATGAAAGATCTTCGAGTCTAGTTTCTAAATCTTCAAACCTTTTATCATTTGGATAATTTCACAAGGAGTTTTGAGCATTTTAACAGAAGGTATACAGCAAGGGAAAATGGCAAGAGGATGTACAACCTGCACAGCGCAGGTACAACTAGATGAAGCCTGGGCAGAATGTTTTTAAGCCTTCTTGTCGGGATTTTTGGTATATTTTCACCCATAGTTGCTCATTTTTGGAGGTTCTTGAAGGAAATTAACGAGGGATTCAAGGAGAATCGATTGGAGGTAAGAATTTCGGACCTAAAACTCGTTTATATTGTGAAATCCACCTAGAAAATCATTGAAGTCTTGCTAAAAATGGAAGAAATAGGGCTTGGGATTTAGAAATTTTAATTGGGTATTTGGAGGACCATTTGGGTCGGATTTGAGAACTTTTGATATGTACGAACTCGTTGGGAGATAAGGAACCCGTTGATGTGAAAATTTCTGAGTTTTGAGAAGTGGGCCCGGGGCTCGGGTTTTGCTAATTTTAGAATTTTTTGTATTTTTCTATTGTTTTCGCTTGGGCTTCGTCCCCTCAACATATTGTGACGTATTTGTTCTGATTTTGGATAGACTCGACGCGCGTGGAGGCCAATTTGAGAGGCAAGGGCGTCGCGGGCTAGTGATTTAGCAAGTTCGAGGTGAGTAGTGAATGTTAATGATGTTCTGAGGGTTTGGAACCCCGGATTGTACATCGTAGTGCTATATTGAGGTGAGACACGCGCTCGATGATGAGCTTTGGGTCGTTTACTACTGGGGATTGTGACTTGGTCCGTCCTGATTGATGATTTTTACCGCGTATTTGATTGAAACTTATTTGTTATCATCATGATTTGGGCTGATTGCCATATTTGGGCTTCGTGACAATTATTTGAATCCTTCAGGGATTTTTATCACTGTTTCCTCACTATTTTGACTTATTAATTGAACACAGTCATGCTGTTTTTCACTGTTTTACAACTCAGCCACATTTACTCAGTTTTGAGACTTAAATAATATTTTAATGATGTTTTTGGGCTGAGAACTACTATTTTACTATGCCCGAGGGGCTTGTGATGATTTTCTGACTGAGTGCAGCCGAGGGCCAGATGTGAGGATATACTGAGTGATACGAGGCCAAGGGCCTGAGATACTTTATATACGCCACGAGGTGGCTTGACTGATGTGAGGCCGAGGGCCTAGATTTGATGCCACGAGGTGGCTTGATAATATGCTTGGACCGTAAGGGGCCCCTCCGGAGTCTGTACACCCCCAGTGAGCGCGGGTACCCATTGTGATGTGAGATATAGCCCGAGAGGCTGATACTGTTCCATGTGATAGCCCGAGGGGCTGGTATTGTTCTAAGATTTGAGCCTGAGGGGCTGGTAGTATCCTGCGATATTGCCCGAGGGGCGGAATTGTCGATATGGAGATTTTACTTGATTTCTCACTGATTTACTGTTTTCAAATGATGTTTTATTGCTTCCTTATAGAATGCCTTGTGCTTTACGTGCTTTCTTACTTTCAGTCGTTATTTATATTTATTACTCACTGGGTCGGAGCACTCACATTACTCCCTGCACCATGTGTGCAGATTCAGGCGTTGTTGGTTCCACTCCGGAGTGCCGACTCCTCCCGTCCAAACGGTGATTCAGAGACTACGAGGTAGCTGTTGGCGTCCGCAGCCCCGTATCTCCCTTATCTTATCGTTTCCATGTTTTTCAAACAGTTGTGCCAGATATTATATTTAGTAGACTTGTATCAGGATCCATAGTTGTTCATGACTTATGACACCCCGGTTTTGTCACGACCCTAACCCCGAACATGATCGTGATGGCGCCTCTCGTGAAGACAAGGCCAGCCAACTCAAACGGAATCTCATATTTAAGCAAATAATTAACGAGAAAAAAACACAAGCATAGTTTAATAGCATTCATTCGTGGAAAATATGGCTAACTATCCCGACTACAGCCCAAACCAGGGTGTCACAATGTCATGAGCAACTAATGAATCCTAATAGCAAGATTACTAATTACAATAACTGGCACAATTTTTGAAGAACATAGGAACAACAAGATGAAAGAGATACGGGGCTTCGGACGCCAACAGCTACCTCGTAGTCTCTGAATCACCGCCTGAGCAGGAGAAATCAATACTCCGGAGCGGAACCAACAACACCTGAATTTGCACACATGGTGCAGGGAGTAATGTGAGTACTTCCATCAGCCCCAGGGGCTATCAACAAATCCGCCCCTCGGGCAACATCATAAAAACAGTACCAGCCCCTCGGGCTATCACATGGAACAACATCAGCCTCTCGGGCTATCACATGAAACAACATCATCCCCTCGGGCTATCACAGAGTACAATATCAGCCCCTCGGGCTATAATTCACATCACAATGGGTACCCGCGCTCACTTGGGGGTGTACAGACTCCGGGAGGGGCCCTTTACGGCCCAAGCACAATATCAAGCCACCTCGTGGCATAAATCTAGGCCCTCAGCCTCATATCAATCAAGCCACCTCGTGGCATATATATAGTATCTCAGGCCCTCGGCATCATATCAGTCACAAGCCACTTCGTGGCATATAAAGTATCTCAGGCCCTCGGCCTCATATCACTCACTAAAACCTCATATTTGGCCCTCGGCCGCACTCAGTCAGAAAATCATCACATGCCCCTCGGGCATGGTAAAACAGTAGTTCTCAGCCCAAAAACATCATAAAAATATTGTTTAAATCTCAAAACTGAGTAAAAGTGGCTGAGTTGTAAAAGAGTGGAAAACAACATGACTGAGTTCAAGTAATAAGTCAAAATAGTGAGTAAACAGTGATAAAAATCCCTGAAGGGTTCAAATAATCTGGCACGAAGCCCAAACATGGCAATCAGCCCAAATCATGATGATAACAAATAAGTTTCAGCCAAATACGCGGTAAAATCCTCAATCGGGATGGACCAAGTCACAATCCCCAGTAGTAAACGACCCCACGCTCATCATCGAGCGCGTGCCTTACCTCAATATTGCACTACGATGTGCAATCCGGGGTTTCAACCCTTAGAGCATCATTTAAAATCATTACTCACCTCGAACCGGCTAAATCCCTTGCCTGCGACGCCTTTACCCCTCGAATTGGCCTCCACACGCGTCGAATCTACCCAAAATCAGAACTAATACGTCACAATATGCTAAGGGGACAAAGCCCACGCGAAACAATCAAAAAATACCAAGAAATTATGAAATTAGCAAAACCCGAGCCCCGAGCCCACTTCTCGAAGTTCAGGACTTTTCACATCAACGGGTTCCTTATCTCCCTACGAGTTCAACCATACAAAAATTATCGAATTCCGACATCGGATTGGCTTTCAACTCTTAGATTTTCGTTTTTGGAAGATTTGGTAAAAATATGATTTTTCTTCCATAAATTCATGGATTCATGATGTAAATGAGTATGGAATCATAATCCACAAAGGATTTATAATAAAGAACACTTACCTCATTCAAATTTGTGGAAAACCCTCTAAAAATCGCCCAAACCGAGCTCCCCCAACTCTATTTTTGTAAAAAATGGCCAAAACCCCCGTTTTATAGTGTTTCAGCATTTCGGGCGCCACAAGTGGCACCGGGCGCTTCTTGTGGCGCTGGTTCCAGTAGCCACAAAAATTGCTGGCGCCATGGGTGGCGCCCTGCTCTACCCTGGGCGTTGGCGATTTTTCCCTGACAAAAAAATAGGCATAACTTTCTCATACGATGTCCGAATTGGATGATTCTTTTTGCTGTGACTCCGAAATTTCGATACGGATCTAAGGCTTCAATTAAAACTTAATTGGAGTCCATTTGGATATTATGATACCACTTATTCTTGAAGAAACGACATCGAAACATTCTTGAAATGCCCAAGTTAAACTCCATCCACCATCCAAAGTCCATTCGAGGTCCTCGGGACTTCAACCAAATATATCAACAAATCTTAAAACATCATATGGACTTACCTAGGATTTCAAATCATCCCAAGAAATGTTGAAACGTCAATTCACACCTTGATTTGGACTTATGAGTTTCGAACTTTTCAATTTACAAAACTTGTGCCGAAACATATCAAATGAATCTGGAATGACTTCAAATTTGGCACACAAGTCATAAATGACATAATGGAGCTATTCCAATTTTTTGGAATATCAATCCGAGTCCGGTATCAATAAAGTCAAATCCGTAATCAAACATTGGAAACACTTAGCCTTTTTGCTCTTTTACATAATTACAAAAAGGAAATTTCGTTTAAAACAAGCAAAAAATAATAAAGTAAGAGAAAATACACCATGGATAAAAGGAAATGAAAAAATTACACAAAATCTAAAAGAGAAAAAGATAGATAACCATAAGATAGAAATAATTA
>MCJB01051350.1:0-27636 GCA_002018475.1 Nicotiana obtusifolia | reverse complement strand
CTAGTCACAAATAATTTAATACACTCAATACACATAGTAGAAACTAATTCCATATGAATTTACAAATTTTCCGGATTAAAATCCGAAATTTAACTCAAAATTGCCAGTGGGGCCCACTTCTCGTAATTGTACAAAACCCACAAAATGTGATAACCCATTTCAATACGAGTTCAATCATATAAAATTTGTCGAATTCTGACACCGGATCGACCTCCAACCCTCAAGTCTAAGCTTTAGGGTTTTCCCACAATTTTCCCAACTTAAATTACCAATTAATTGCTAAAAATAGTGATAAACTGAGGTAATTCCTCCAAAATTTAGTTAGGAATACTTACCCCGATGTTTCTCTTGGAAACCCTCCAAGAATTGCTTCAAAACTTGTTTCAATCCGAGTTCTATGGCCCCAAGTATGTTTAAGATGACACAAACTCTTCCTTTAAGAATTTGTCCATGAAAATCTCCTTTGGATATGGTTTTGAGGTTGATTTATGGTGATTCTATGGTGTTTGGAGGTGTTCCTCTTTGTGGGTAACGAAAATGGGTCTTATAGAACAAGATGGGCATTGGGTTCTACTTAAAAAGTGTCAAAAATCCGGTTAAAACGCCCTTGTCAGGTCGAAAATGCGGTCCGCATTTTACCTCTGCGGTTCGCATTTTTGGTCGCATTTCTCGCCCCAAGTTCTTCCTCAATCTGCGATTTCCAGGTCCAAAAATGTGGTTCGCATGTCGAATCAGCGGTCAATTCTGCGATCGCAGATTCTACATGTCTGCAGAATTTTTTCCTGGCACGAAAATAGGCATAACTTTCTCATACGATGTCCGAATTGGACGATTCTTTTTGCTATGGCTCCAAAATTTCGATAAGGATCTAATGCTCCAACTAAAACTGAATTTTGAGTTCATTTGCATAATATTATACTACTTATTCTTGAAGATATATCATCGGCACATTCTCGAAATGCCAAAGTTAAGCTCCATCAACCATCCAAAATCCATTCGAGACCCTCGGGACTTCAACCAAACATGACAACATGTCCCATAACATTATTCAAACTTGTTCCAACCTTCGGAACGTTCAAATCAACATCATAACATCAAATTCACATCGGATTCAAGCCTAAGGATCTCAAAATCTTCTAAATCGCTCTTTTGATCTCAACCCAACCAAACCACGTCCGAATGACCTGAAATTTTTCACACAAGTCATAAATCACATATCGAAGATACAGCAACTTTCGGAATTCCATTCCGACCCTCGGATCAAAATCTCGCCTATCAACCGGAAATCGCCAAAATTCTAACTTCACCAATTCAAGCCTAATTCTACACGGAACCTCCAAAACTAATTCCGATCACACTCCTAAGTCATAAATCCTCCCCCGGAACTAACCAAATCATCGGAATTCACATCCGAGCCTTCTAACTCAAAAGTCAACATACAGTTAACTTTTACAACTTAAGCCTCCTTGAAAGAGACTAGGTGTCTCATTTCTTACCGATTTCACTCCGAATGCAACTTACTCAATTAAATTACCTAAAACACAGATAATGAAGTATAATGAGACAGAAAAGTGGGGAAGACGGAGTGATAACCCACGAGACGACTGGCCGGGTCGTCACATTTATGTTTTGGAATTTGTTGTTATGTTCGGACGGGGTCCTGCGAGGCTCGATGAGTTTCAAGATTGTTTTGGACCATTTTGGAGGACGATTTCATTGTTGGTTTCTGCTATTTTTCGATGCTCAATTTAAATCTTCACGATTGCGTAGTGTCAGAGGTTGGTCTTCTTCGCATTCACGCGGTAGGGATCGCGTTCATAGTGGTTTGAGGCCTTAAACCTTCGCTTTCGCATTCGCGTCCATGACTTCGTGTTTGTGTAGCGTTGAGCTGGGTTGGGCAGTCATGATGGGTTCTTCTTCCCATTGGTGATGCTTTATCCGTGTTCGCAGATGTCTGCCAGTGTATTCATCGCATTTGCGAGGGTGTTGCCGCAAACGCGTAGTGTAAATTGTGGCAGTGTGAGTATGTGCTTCGCGAATGCGAGGCTTCTTCTGCTTTTGCTAAAGGTACCTTTGGAGCAGTGTATAAAGTACTCTATTTCGAAGGTTTTAGTCATTTTATCAAATTTTGATTTATGGAGCTCAGATTTGAGCAATTTTTGAGGCGATGTTCACCACATGGATTGGGATAAGTATTTTTGACTCGATTTTGATTACATTCCATGATTCTATCTTCAGTTTTGGCATTTGAATGATTCTAAAAATGAAATTGGGGTTTTTGTCAAAACCTTTCTAAAGTGAATAATTGTATTTTGAACATCGATTCGGAGTCGAATTTGAGTGAAATTAGTATAGTTGGACTCGTATTCAAATGGGTTGTCAGAATTTGTGAATTTTGTCGGGTTCCGAGGTGCGGGCCTGAGTTGACTTTTTGGTTGACTTTGAGTATTTGATTAAAGATTTGATCTTTATCGCTTGGGTTTGTTTCCTATAGAATTATTTGATATTTTTGAGTTGCGTTTGGCTAGTTTCGAGCCGTTCGTATATAAGCGGTCGTTCAAATTACACCTTAAGAATAGTGTAAGCGGTCGTTGTCAAATATAATAACCCAACAAGGTTGGGGTCGAATCCCACAGGGAATAGGTGTGAAACTTTTATCTAATTAGTGTAATACTCGACTAAGTCGTAATTCTATCAAGTAATTATAATAAAAAGGAATATTGAACATAAGGATAAGCGAGAACTGATGTAATATTGTGAATGTAAATAATATGAATTAAAGAAACCAAGATTGTGTCCCCCTTAATGTAGTATAATGCTCTTGATATTAATATTGAATATTTCAAACGAAAAACTTTCTTGATATGTAATTGATGCCTAATTTACTACCCAATATTTTCCAATAGTTGGATAATATATCCTCTTTATGATTTTTTCAAATACAAAAGAGTTGTGATTAAGAACAATCAATTAATGCCAAATTAAAACCCACTTATTCCTAAGCGATTTTATTAAACAAGGTTTAAAGCCTTGAATCTTTGTTATTTACTTCTACCAAATTCTATCCCACTTTTCCAAGCTAAGATAGAATAAATTGACGTTCGTTAATGTTTGCAACCATTAACAATTGTTTGAAGAATAAGAAGTAAATAAATATAAATCTTCCGTTAAATTCATATTCAATATCAAAATGTCAACAACATTATACCCATCTAGGGTTCACAACCTTAGCGTTTGGGCTTAGCTACTCATGTTGAAAATTGAATAAGAAAGAATAGTAATTGTCATCATCTTACAAAATAGAAGGTAATTGATCCCAAAAGCTTCCAAGAATTCAAACTAGTTAATTGCCCGTACTTTGTACTCTCAATTCTGACAAGATGTCCCTCACAAAACCCTCTTAAACCTATTTATAGAGGCCCAAAAATCGAGGCGAAGTTCGGACTAATTTGCCCCTGTTGTAATAATGCGGACTGCATTTCTGTCGCAAAACAGAAATGTGAACCACAAATCTTCATCGACTGTCGCATATTTAATCCAAGAGTTTTGCCTTCATCGCATTATGGTTTTGCGGTCCGCATGTTGATTATGCGATCGCATTCTTCACCGTGATTTTCACCCAGAAACTCTGCTTGCATTTGCGGTTTCACAGTGCTATTTTGCGGTTCGCATTCTTGTTTTGCGGTCGCATATGCGACCGCATTCTCGACATAAAGAAGTGCCCAGAGTTCTGTCCTTGTTTGCGATTTGTTTGTGAAATATGCGGTCCACAAGTGCTGTTTGCGACCGCATATTCACATCTGCGATGCTGTTGATCTCTTTTCTTGTCTTCAGTTGGCTTTTTGAGCTCTTTTTTGTGCTTTTGGATCCTTACACTCGATGTTCTGCAAATACACTAAAATTACATAATTATCGATAGAATTTGCACATAAAACAAGTTAAACTCTAAGCAAGTAGTATCAAAATGTGCCGATATTACCCGGCACATCAGTATAGAGATGTACCTTCCTCATGTTAGACTGTAACATGACATTTGATTACTTGACATGTATATTTGATATGTAGACATAGAGATGTACCTTCCTCATGCTAGACAGTGATGTGATATTTGATTACTTGACATGTATATTTGCCATGTATGCATATAGATATATTTTCCACATGATAAATTGTAAACAAAAACGCTTATTTGTTGTTTAAAGTTAGGAAGAATCACAGTTCTTTGATAGCTCAAACTTTTGAGATTTCTGTGAAAGATTTGAACTTTAATTGTTATACTTGAAAATGATGTCTACCTCTCGCAACTGTGAACGAGCCGAGCATAGTATGTCTTAAGTTATTCACCTTTTCTGTCTATTTTACATTATTATGAATTGTCCTTGGCTATTGTTATTGGTCTCTGATCATTCTCTGAGCTCGTCACTACTTTCAACCTGAGGTTAGATTTGTTACTTATTGAGTACATGGGGCGATTGTACTCATACTACACTTCTGTACCTTGCATGCTTTATGAGGGGAGCCGGCATTGAAGATGTACCCGATTCCAGTCATACCTACAACTTGTCCTTGGTAGTTTAGATTTAAGTTCTATTTATGTATATTTCAAACAGACGTTGTAAATATTTTCATACCAATTTTGTAAATCTAAAGTCTTAGTTGCTTATGACTTGTACTATTAATCCTTCGAATTTTGTATAGAAGTTCAGTTGTTTCAGTTATTGATTCATATTATCCTCATTTGCATTGTGTTTACTGTTATTTGGTTTACCTAGAGGGTTGAGTTAGGGCCATCACGACTAGTTGGATTTTGGGTTGCGACAAGTAATTACATGGAAGGAGATAGAATTTATCTCAAAATACGGATCAAATCCAGCTAAACTCAATGAACCGTCAACATTCGAAGTGACAATACACTTGATGCGAAAAGACACCTTGATGTGATTTGATGTGACCTAATGTGACATGACTCCCTTTCATCCAACAGGTAAACTTTCTACCGTACGGGCAAAGACCATTACTTTGTCTTCTTTGTAAGACAAATAAATTGTACTAATACATGTACATACATAGATAAAATAAGAGAGGACAAAACTTTATTTCACACGGTATTTAACACATGGTATTAAGGCCATGGCTTTACAATTGGTAGTTTATTTGTGACCACACATTTTATATTTTACATTGTCTTGTATTTTATGCTTAAATAAATACCATTTCATTTTTTTTTTATACCAAAACTTAGCTAGTAAGCTAAATATCCTACACTGATAAACATGCATACACAAATGATGAAAAGTACAGGTTTTCGGGCACATAGTTTTTCCCAAGGTAGTGGTTTTATTTTTACCACATGTTTATTTTGACGTTGTCTTTTCTTTTTACTTCAAAAAATAAGATCCACACTTTATATGCATTTTGTATATAAATTACATACACTACACAAAATAGACATACCCATCATATATTTTTTTTTTGATAGAAGGGTTTTAAACCCCAGAGAAGAACTCTCTCTTCTCTCATTCTTAAGAAGCCACTCACCAGCCGCTAGCCTCCTCTCCCTCTGTCAAACATGATCGAAATCCGGCGAACCAAAACCAACCGGCCACCATGGCCACCTCTCCTCACCCCCGTTTACTCATCTCTTCACCTTTTTCTTGCCTCATTCTTTACAGATCTGAAGCTATGGAAGCTTCACAATGTTTGGGTTTGGTTGAGTACTGTTGTGGCGACCTTCTTGTGCACCGATGATGGCCACCATTGATATTCTTTTCATTTTTTGCTTGTTATTGTTGTACTCCACTAGGTCTGGCCGGATTCACATTTTCCAGCGACCTCTTCTAAAAACGGTGACAGCCGGCATTTTCTTCTTGAGAGAAGGTGTTTCTCCGGTATCTACCGCGGCAGTAGCACCGTCGATGCAACACCGGTGACCATTTCCGGCGAGTCTGCCTCGAAAAGATTAAGTCCGGTGATGACTACCACTTTCTTCTTCACTCTGATTTTTGTTGTTGTTTATATATAAGTAATGTAAAGTTTGGGTTAGTGTTTCGAACCAAATTTTATCGGAAAATGTTTCCTACGACCTCCATGGAATCCGGAAGCCCCTCGTTGCGCTCATGGTGTCAATGTATATGGTGATGTTTTGGAGTTGGACTTGTCTGACTCCCTTGGCATCGACTTGACTAAAATTTTTGGTTCCTTGACTGTTTCACTTGGTCGTTTATTGCTGCCTTGTTTGTGATAATTGTCGATAGCCTTTGTGCAATTTGTTACATTTAAGGTATAGGCCGATGAAAATAATTCCCGTATTATTGAGGCCAAGATGCCTTTGAATGACCCTCCGAACCGGGACCGAAAATAATGAGGCGATAATTATAAACATCGAAAAAGAAAAAGACGAGAATGCGACAAATCTGAGCCTCCTATAATATTTTTAAACTACTTTTCAAAACAATTTTCAAAAACATTTCAAAAAAAAAGAACTATTTTCAAAAAAAGAACTATTTTTTTTGTAAGGTACCTTACTTGAAGCATTTTGAAAAAAAACTCATAGATGAATACATATTCCCTGACTCGCCCCGCTTTGTACTTCTCATTTTCGGATGTACACAAAACTAAAAGTAAAGTAAAATTATGGCTAGGATGCCGTAGTTTATTTATTTGTTTGATTCATTCAACAAATCACGTTTAGAATAGTACGCTTATTTAATAATTAGTTTAGTAGCTCAAATGGATTGCTCTCCCTTAGAATAGTTTACATCGGTATTTAGGCCTTTGAGTATGCTTTTATGATTGATTTAAAAATTCGTGTATACTTAGCTAATCAAGTTAGTCAATTTACCTAAGGTAGACATGGCTTATGAATGACTTAGTTGGGTTTGATATAATTTCCTACGGCCTTGATGTTTGCAGTGGACATGAGATTTTTTCACTTTACAATATTTCTTAAATTAGTTCATTTTGTAAATAGTTCCTGCAGCTAACAATCCACTAGATAATGGGCTTTAAATATTTGTTCAAACTTTGAGGATTACTCACATTCCTTTATTACATAAAAAAAACTTTTCGTACTTGTACATTTTTGAAAATTTTTTCTTACACCTTACCTACTTTTTTTATTAAATCAATTCTTTTAAAAAAGTTTTGATATGATTCGGCGCGAGTTGTAGAAGATTAAAGTTTATTATTTTTATTAGGCTTAAATTGGAGTGTGATTTGTAGTTTCGATGTTGTTTGGTGTGGCTTGTGGCCTCGAGTAGGTCCACGTTATATTTTCAGATTGGTTGGTATGATTGGACGAGGTCCCGAGGGCCCCGGTGTGTTTCGGACGAGTTGAGGATCATTTTTGAACCTTGTTGAATTGCTGAAGGATCTAAATACTAATGCCTTCGCACCTGCGGAAAAGGAACTGCAGATACGGCACCACAGAAGCGGACACGCGAGCGAAGATGCGGAGATTGTTGGAGAAGGAAGGGACCACAAATTCGGTCCTCCGGTCGCAAAAGCGGAAGCGCACCTGCCGTGAAGGATCGCATAAGAGCATTGAAGATTGAAGATGCAATGGGTCGGCAGTTGCTGGAAACGCGCAGATGTGAGATAATTGTCGCAGAAGCAGCGGTCGTAGAAGCAACTAAGTGATAGCAAAAGCGGATTCACTAGCAGATTGCATATAGTTCGAGGGTTTGCCCATTTCTATCACATTTTGAGTTGTAGAGCTCGGTTTTGAGCGATATTGGAAGAGATTTTCACGATTTAGATCGGGGTAAGCATTTTTTACTTGGATTTGGTTATATTTTATAATTCCATTCTTGTTTTTATCATTTAATTAGTGGTTTGAATTTGAGATATTGGTCATTTTAGTAAAAACTTTCCAAAAACATAAATTAATTATTTGAAGAACGATTTGAGGTCGGAATTAGATGATTTTGGTATGGTTGGACTTGTATCGGAATGAGTGTTCGAATTTTTTAAGTTTTGTGGGGTTTTGAGGTGTGAGCCCGGGGTTAACTTTCTTGTTTTCATTAAAGCTCGAAGCTTTATTATCCGAGATTATTTTTTATGGCTTTTATATATGATATTACGTTATTTTGGTTAGATTCAAGCCGTTCGGAGGTTGTTTCACACTGGAAGGTCTTTTTAGAGTGTTGATTTAGCTTCTTTGATGAAAGTATCTTGCCTAACTTTGTGTGAGGGAACTATCCCTTAGGATTTAGGTTGATTGTATTATTTGAATTATGACGTGTACACGAGGTGACGAGTGTGTACACGGACTTATATGTGATATTTGACCGGTTAGACTCCTAGGCTTCTTTCATGCATTAACTGAAGTTGCCATATCATGTTATATCTTCCATATTAAGTTTACTCTTACATGCTTTATTTGAAGTTGTTCACACATGTTCTATCTTTATTTGTCATGTTTACTCTTAGATGCTTTATTTGAAGTTTTTACTTCTTTTATCGTCATGTTACCTCTTTTGTTCTTGAATTATTCTTTTTTGAAGTTGCTATTACATGATATCCCTTCGTTGTCGAGTTATCCTCATGCGTTTAGACGTAGTTTCTATCTCATTCTGTCTCTTTCATTGTTAGCTAATGTTATACATTAGAATTTGATGTTGCCGTCATGGAGATACCTTCATTATTGAGTTTATTCTTAAGCAATTAATTGAAGTTGAAGTTATTGAGAGCCATTGATATGTTTAGTTGAAGTTGTTGTTTAATCGAGTACTTTTTATTGTTTAGTTATTTTTCCATTTTATTTTGTTGCTATTGAGATTCTTGTACACATCGTGGTTGAGCCGTGGGCTATGTGTTGGGGGTGATATTGGTATTATGTTTTCGGAAAGGTTGTGGTCTGTGGGCACTTATGGTACGAATTGATATGTTGTGTTGTTGTGATATTAGCACATCTGGATTCTTTGTGTGGATTGATTGTTGCTATACGGAGCATAAGGGTGGCATCTCGCTGTTATTGATTGCGCGAAGCGATACTGTGGCTATTATGTTTATTATCTGGGCGAAGCGATAAGGGTGGCTATTATGATATTGTCAATGCAGAGAGATAAGGGTGGCTATGTCGGGGATGATATGTGATGGCCTGGGCCATGTTATTGATGATACTCGTGTGATGTTCCTTGGGTGCGTCATGCACATTACATGACTTGTTGTGTTGTTTCCAACGAGCTACTTGGTGTCTTTGATATTACTTGTTGACTTGGACTGTTATAGTGCAGTCACATACTCATACATCGTAACATGTCATTTATACCGTTCAGGAGTATGAAACTTGATATTCATTGATCGCGCACATTTATACTTTTATAATCGCTTTATAGTGATACTGAGCCTATGACCATGCCAGACGGATTGTGGTATTGAGTCTGTGACCATGCCGGGTGGATTGTGGTAGTAGCCTGTGACCATGTCGGGCGGATTGAGGTATTGACACGTGAGTTGCCCGTGCGGTTGTAATTGATAATGTGGGCACGAGGTGCCATGTGTATATGCTTTGTGATTTCAGACTTGTGGTTTGTGGTTTTGGGGAGTGGTACCTCGGGGTGGTTTTTTTGTAAACCTTGTATTAGAATGACTTGATTATTTGGTTGTTATTTGTTTACCCCATTTGGTCTCACTGGTTCTTTAACGATGTTATGATTACTTTACTATTTTGTCCCATGTTTAATTCGTTGTTTCCATCTACCGATTCTTGCTTCCATTGTTAGCTTTATACTTATATAATGCACATGTTTTTACGTCTATTTGGTGGCTTGACTTGTACCTCATCACTACTCTACCGATGTAAGTCTTGATACTTACTAGGTACTGACCATGGTACTCATACTACACTTTCGCACATTTTTGTGCAGATCTAGGTAATGGAGATAACGGACTTAGGAAGAGTTAGTTTCTTAATCACGAGGATTCAAGGTAGAGCTGCTTGGTCGTCGCAGTGCCTTGGAGGTCTTTTCCTTTGAATTATAATGTTAATTTGCTATCTGAACAATATTGTATTTTTTATAGATATTTCTATGTATTCAACTAGAGTTCGTGACTCTGTGCTACCTAGTCTTGGGAGGATTGTTGTGATTATTGCCGTGTATGCTTGGATCTCGAGGGATGTCTAACACCTTCTCCTTGAGATAACTTGATCCCTTACCTAGAATCTCAATGCTTTTGCAAATCATAATCAAACGGTACATAACATAGTCTAGTATAGGTGTCCTAGTATTCCTTAAATACTTGGTGGATACTCTAGACTCTAAATAACCTTGTAGAGTGCTATAAGTTGTTATGTTGTTTTGACTTTGCGAAATAGGGAGCAACAACATGGCGATTCTGCTGGGATAACTTCAGTTCTAACCACAGCGGACTTGATCAATTACTTGAGGGATTACAGATTCTTCAATACTCCAATTCTTTGGTATCACGTGCTTCAAGTGAAATATTCTTTGTCGCACATTTCACGTTGTATATTCTTTCACGTGCCTGTGTTGTATATGCCTTACGCATGCCTATGTTGTATATTATTTTACACGTGTCTATGTTGTATATGCCTTACAAATGCCTACGTTGTATATGATTCACATATGTCTATATTGTATATTCTCTTACACATGACTATGTTGTTGCTTAATCGAATTGTCATCACTTTTCTATCGAGTCTTGGTCGTACACAATCACACACAAGTCGCACGAGGGTTGTATTTTCACCACTTCGAGCCTTCTTTCAAAACTTTGTAGTTTCAGAGATTGGCATACGAGGTTAACTTTTTACCATCTCGCAGTTTCCATAACTCATGCTCGAATTTAGGTAAATCTATTCCTAGAATTACTAGGTCTTTGTACATATGATCTTGCAGCTTGTTAGTTGGATTGATTGTTATATTTCCTTTATTTGTCACATATTCTTTGTATGTTATACATCATTTATCTGTTATATATCCATTATGTGCTACATATACCTTCTGCATTTTATCCACTACTAGGTTCTCTTGTCTAATTATTTTGGTTGACTTGCGTTGAAAGTTGAATCTCTCAACTATACATACCTATTCTGGTCTTCATGACCATCCCCATAATCATATCATCATCTGGAGTTTATGATCCTTTTCAAAGATACATCAATCTCGCTTGGTACATCTTCTACTGATTCGATGTATTCTTCTCAATCACATCACACATTTTCACTGACGTCTGTCATTTGAAACAGATCCATGCGTTATGCTACCATCTATCTCTTATTCGAAAGTTACCAGTCTCCACCAATCCACCCAAGAATTCTCATTCACAACTACTTATTCTCAAAGAACAATCACCTAATCATGATTAAGGCACATATTCCATATAATTTAAGTAGTTGGCCCGAACTACATTTTGATGTGATACATGCCCTAGCAAGATATGTAGGCAACCCTACATAAGGGTTCGATCTCCCTACTGTTTCAAAATAACCTCCTCAGTATTGAAAACTGGGGCAGTTCTTTTTGAACAGTGCGATGATGCTCTCAGCACAAAAATCTCCGAGAGCAGCAACCAAATTTTACCTAAAATTCAAACATCAAAATACCAAGCCGTCTCACTCGATTCAAATCCCAAGATATGAGATGTAAGTTTCTTCACACATCTTGCTATGTAGCCATTGTCTTCACTCCCACTTTTCAAATTCAAGAATTCAATACAAGTCAACCCATTTTGTTGCAGGAGAAAGTAGCTAGCCAGATTTTGAGGGGCGTCAGGCTCACACAACTCGGACAAACAAAGAAGAACAAACAAAGCCTTGAGTAAACACAAACCGATTCCCCTCCCTCAAAGCTAAGAATTTTTCTTTGTATGCAGGAGAGACGACATCATCTTCGATACTATTGTGGAATATCAACATCATGTTTCCAACCACAATCGAATACATCACAGGGCCACATGTCTAACTCTACTTCTTCTAAATTTTACAGCTTCACCTAAGAGAGAGTAACATTTTCTCCTCCTGATTTTGTAGCTACATCATCCTAGTACTTCATGAGAGATAACATCTGACATCAGGCTTTGTGGAGCATCAATTAGATAATCATGGGAGTATTGATTTCACAATCGCATTTCTCAACTCCATCATTTCTCATGACTTCACTGCTCTCACCATTTTACTATATTTTGATAGGAATTTCGCTCCCGTTTATCAACTGGAGACGATCATCAAATGGTTCACGTGGACAACTGAAAGGTGCATTATCCTGGGACTGCACGGGAAATAACAGCCGACATCGGACATTATGGAACATCAATCGAACAATCAAGGGAGTGTTAGTTGTAAAATCATGCTTCTTAATTGGCAATGCTCTCACTATATTTCTATATCTTGGTCGGATAATCAATATGGTTAACAATCGAGGACGATCACCAATTGGTTCTCGTGGACAGTTGGAAGGTCGCAACAAAATATCCCTGCGACCAATCGAGGGCACCACAACAACTATCCTGCAAATAATCAGGAGGCCACAAAAGAGACAACTGGGGCACGCTTTCTGATTGGAGTCGTTCTTCAACTTCAAAGGATACGACATCCAACACAAGACGCTACAAGGCATCGCTCCGAGTTTGTCTATAGATAGTTGCAATTCTTTAAAAATAGGAGAGTAAAAGTCTGTGAACCATACATCTTATACTCTCTATCCTTCACGAACTATGCATACCTAATTCTCGACCTTGTGTCAAGATACGTAGGCGACCTATCACGGGTCCGGCTTTCTTCATCCTATGTTGGACGAGTCGGTCAAGTCGGGATATTTGGGTCATATTTGACTGAAGATCTTTACGAGAAAATCATTTGCAAAAAGCCAAAAATTAAACATATATATATCTTCATCTGTTGCTTCTCTAGGAATCTTTCCCTGAGACATCAAAATCAAAATCTAAAAATATTTTCGTCATTATAAGTCTTCCTTGAGGAAATTCAACAATACAAAACATCTTCCCTTTATTTCTAATTTTCTTGAACTACGCATACCTGATTCTTCAAGATACGTAGGCAACCTGTCATGGGTTTGATTTTCCTCGTCCTTAGCAGGACAAATCAATCAAGGATGATCACTTGGGTCACAGTTGAACGAAGATCTTTATAAAAGATCTCTTCAAAAAAACAAAAACATGTATATATCTCTTTATTTCTTCTCTAGAAGTATTTCCTTGAGACGTCAAGTTTAAAATCAAAATTTTTTTCTGTAATGATCCGATCGATCATTTTTTGTATTATAGCCTTGTTTACCCTATTTATTGCCTCTTATATGTTCATTTGTGGCAATGTGACTTGCCGGGATGGTTAGATTAGTTTCAGGGTAGTTTCGGAGTGAATCGGGGTACTTAGTCCCAAGATTGGAAGCTTAAGTTGAAAGAGTTGACCGGAGTTGGACTTTCGTGTACACAACTCCGGAATGAACTTTTGATGGTTTTGATAGCTTCGTGTAGTGATTTTGGACTTAGGCTTATGTTTGGATTTGTATTTGGAGGTCTGTACGTGGTTTGGTACTTTTTGGCAAAAGTTGCAAAGTCATGGTAACGAGGCTTCTTCCCAGTTCGGGAAGGGCAATGCTTGGGCAGACTATATAGTACTCTATATCGAGGGTCTGAGTCATTATATCATATTTTGAGTTGTGGAGCCTGGATTTGGGGGATGTTTTAGGGAATTTTCATGATTTGGATTGGGGTAAGTACTTTGACTCGGATTAGTCCATTGTTCATGATTTCATCCTTGTTTTTATCATTTAATTGGTGATTTAAATTGGAGAATTGGGGATTCTTGTAAAAAAAACTTTTCTAAAACATAATTTGAAGATTTGAAGGTCAATTTGAGGTTGGAATTGTATGAGTTTGGTATGGATGGACTCGTAATATAATGGGTGTTTTGAATTTATGAGTTTTATCGGGATCTAGGGTGCGGGCCCGGGGTTGACTTTCTAATTTTGATAAAGATCGAAGCTTTATTCTTTGAACTTGTTTTCTACGGTATTATTTGATGATATTAAGTTGCTTGTGACTAGATTCGAGTCGGTCGAAGGCCGATTCGCGTGGGAAGGGCTTTTTTGGAGTATTGATTTGCGCGTTTGAGGTAAGTAACATATCTAAACCTGGATTTGAGGGCATTAAACCCTGGGAACTACGTTATATGAAAGGTGTTGGGGTGACGTACGCGCTAAGTGACGGGCATGTGTACGTGCACCGGTGTGTTCATGATTTGAGGTGGCTTTTAGACTATTACCGAACCCATTTTTCTATCATGCCTTGCTATATCTATGGTTCCCTACTTGTTTGATCATTTGAACTATGATTCATATTAGAAATTATTTCTAGGCTATGTGTTATTTGTTTCAGACTTCATAGAGCTATTCTTGCCGTTTGAGCAATTTTCCTTAATTGTACACATACTCTCCGTCATGAGGCTATATCAATGTATGTTATCTCTGTCTTAGTACTTTCTTATTTAATTCCTCACATGTTGTTGATGCCTCATATGTGTAGCATTGTTGAATGTAATACTATGAGATGTGGATAACTGAGACTTGACAAGTTGGTGACTAAGCTTGGGCAATAGAGCCAATTTGTTACTAGTTTTGAGGTGACGCGTGCATCAGTCTCATATTGGGCTAAGTGTTATTGATTTGGGGAGACGCGTGCACCAGGACCCACTATTGGACTATATGATTATGATCAACACTTGGGCAGGATCCACCCCTCCAGAGTCTGACATGCCAGCAGCGGGCATAGGCATAGTGTTTTATATGTACGTACTTGATGATGGGCAGTTATGCAAGGACCTGTACAGTGCTAAGTGTGATAATTCTTGATGGATCCAATGTTTTATTATTAATTTGACATGTATATTTGACATATAGACATAGAGATGTACCTTCTTCATGTAAATGAAATGTTTTATCTATGTTGGGCTTTAACTTTTTACATGAAAAACATGCCTAAATTCCTAATATGTGAACGAGCTGAACATGATATCATGGATCTACTTGCTTACATTGTTTTCCTTTATAACCTAAGCTATTATAGTTATTATTATTGGTCTCTAACTATTTCTTTTGAGCTCGTCACTGCTTTTAGCCTAAGGTTAAGCTTGTTACTTATTGAGTACACTAGGCCAGTTGTACCTAGACCACACTCTACACTTTGAGTGCAGATCCAGGTACTTTCGGACGAAGTGATTTGCTGAGCTGAGTTGCTACTAGCTCTTGGGAGACTATGAGGTAGCTGTTATATCGTCCGCAATCCTTGAAGTTCTCTTTCAATTATTACTATTTATTATTGTTCTATTGTTTAGACATTTGTATTAGAGGATTTGACTTGTATTTTGATATTCAGTAGTGCTCATGTACTCGTCAACACCAGATCTTTGGGTCGTTGTAGCAGTATTTTAGTGTTTCCATAAGATATTGTGTGATATTTTTTGCTGTTGAGTTTTTTAATCATGTTTTTATCAAATTCGTTATTATTGGTGACTGTTGGCTTGCCTTGCAAGTAGTTTTAGGTATTGTCACGGCTCCAGTAGGAGTTGGGTCGTGACAAGGTGGTATCATAGCACTAGGTGGTTTAGGTCTCACGAGTCATGAGCAAGTTTAGTAAAGTCTTGCAGATCGGTACAGAGACGTCTGAACTTATCTTTGAGAGGCTACCGCACTATTAGAAAACTTCATTTTTGTCACGACCCAAACCTGTGGGCCATGAAGAGTGCCCGAGCCCTACCTGTCAAACACCCCTAAGCATACGTCTATGATATAAACATGAAATACGGGTTGGTCGTACATAACATATGTCAATAAACTATTGAATAGTGTGAATAATATACCTGAGGAAACATGCCCAAAAGACATATACACACACACACACACATATGTACATGTGGAATATGGTAGGGCGAGCCGACAAAGCTGCTATGGACAACTATATATCAAAAATAGAAGCTGACAAGGCCACGTACTATCCAACTATACATGACTGTCTCCAGACCTCTAATTGAGTGTACAACTATATAAAAGACGAGAATGAGCCCTGTCGTACCCATATATGTATACAAAAATATCATACCAAAACCCAATAGCAGCTCCGGATCAAATGGAGCACAGCAACTCTCGCTGAGCAAGGATCCTAAGAAGGGGACTGTCAGCCTGTCTACCTGCACGTACAGGCATAAAACGCAGGCCCCCAGGCAATAGGGGCGTCAGTCCGAATAATGTACCGAGTATGTAAGGCATGAAAATCTGTATATAAAAGACATGAAATAAACATAGAGTAATGGACTCAACTCATAAGTCTGAATAGCTCTGTGAATCATGAAACATTTATAATGTCATGCATATGCATATAAATGTCATATCATGCATAGGTATATGCGTACATAAGATCATCAAGCCTTTGAGGGCATCCCATCATATCATCTTGGCCTCAGTGGCCAAAATCATCAATGTATACTAGCTAATCAGGTGGTGGTCCGTATATAACGCTGTAACATTTCCCCATATCCCAAATACATATAATATACATGTATATAACATCATTTGGTCATGGGTCAATGCACATGTATAAATGAATGCAATGCATAATGAAGTAAGTCAATAAGATCTCTCGAAATATCATAAGATCAATATGCCTTCATTTAATATCACGAAATAAACTTTATCAACTTACGTATTTTCTGAGACCCATGAGCATATGATATAATAATAGGACACATGGGGAATCAAAACATATTCACCCCTAGTATTTCTAAGAATAGAGTCATTTGTGAAAGTTGTGTGTTTGCTCGTTTCGTTTGTATCATATTAATCATGCCAAAAGGAAAGAAGGGATTGTCTTAACATACCTTTGTCGCTTACGTAACCGCATGAGGTCGGTACAGACCATTATTACTTCAATCTACAACAATTAATAAGGGACTGTTGTTAAGCTTACGGAAGTTAGAACTCAATACAAATGAGCGACTAGCTTGTCTACGAAATTTTGGACAACACCTCCCCTTATTCTTTTCACTTTCCTCAAATCAAACAACAGGACGAACATGTCCAGAATGTCAACAAACACATATATATTAGTATCTAAACTTATATTCATTACAATATATCACCAAAACAGTCCACACCATCTCACCCAACAACTAAGTTCTAACTTGCACTTTTCCATCCATGCAACTTAGTTAGAACTTGAATACACTTCAATAGCGACAATCACAACATAATCAGGTTGTTCCTACTAATTTTCAGCCATAATATACAATAAAAATAACCTCATAATAGTCCAGCAAACTGTAGTAACTTAGAACTCATTTCAGGTCATTTCTTCACAAGTTCGTATTGTCACAAGTTAGCTAAGACTCCAATAAGCTAAAACACATGAAAAAGAGAAGATTCCTTACCTTATGCAGCAATGATAAACCCTATAAAAAGTCTCTTTTAACATTAGAATGCTCACAGCTTAGGAACAATATCAAACAAGTGATCTCCACCACTTCTACAACACTTTTAATCAAGAGTAGGTAGTCTAACCTTGGAGGAGAGGGGCTGCCTTGGGCTGTTTGGTATAGAAACGTTTGATATCTTAGTAGAGAATATAAAACACATGAAAATCATCTCACATGATGGGGGAGGAATGAAACTTGAAGCCCTATCCACTTAGAACCCTAGTAGAAAGAAGGGTGGTTGTTTGGCTTGGGAGAGAAAAAGAGGATGTTGTTGAACATTATTTTGGATGAAGGTGGGTGAAAATGATCAGATGTTGGATTTTAATAACATGTTATGGTCGATCAAACTACTGCCCCAATGGTCCTCTCTTTAAGATTTAATTTGGGCCACGAATAACCCTTTAATTTGGGCTTCTCATTTTAGCAAGTAGGTGACACACCTACTTGTTTCATTAGGGTGTGTCACATAATGGCCTAATTAATTTAAATACGTGTCTCGACCTCATTTAATAATCATGACACGTGTTAAGTAGCTCAATCAAGTAGGACAAAAAGTAAGTTGGGTGAAGCTAGCACGTCCGGTAAGCAAGCAGCTCGTTTTTATTTGTCCAAATCTCGTTTCTCACGTTTAAGTGCATTCGTCCTCAACCTAGTCGTGTATTCAATAGAAATATGGGATGTAACATCATTAAAATTACTTTATATACTTTTAAAGATGATCTCATTTCCGAGCTTACATCAATTGACCATCGACGTACTTTTGCAAACAAAAACATGGGGTGTAACAACTTTCTGGTATTCTTGTCGTGTGGATTTCTCAAATCCGAAGTCTAAACCTCCATTCTCATATTCTCTCACAGATGGCGAGGACACGTGTAGCCAGATCGGGCAGACATGCACTAGTACCACCAGTCAGGGCCATGAGACGCTAGGGCCGAGGTTGAGGCCGAGTTGGGACTCGCACTACAGTGAGGGCAGCACCTGTGGAGCCACCAGTTTCTCCATTGGAGGAGTAGGTGCCGAATAGTATTGTGCCGGTGGCACCAGTTCAGACACCGATAGTACCTATTGTGACACCTGGTCTTCAGGAGGCTTTAGATCTTGAGTGTGTGTACAAGCTAGGCTCAGACAATTACTATACCAGATGCACCCGCTACCTAAGAGGCTGGGGGAGGAGCCTAAATACTCAGCCCGTATTGTAGAGCAGCTAGCTCAAGGTTACTAGACACTAAGGGTGTTACTAGTTCAGCTAGTTGTTTCTGGTCGGGCCTAGATTTGTTCACTTATGAATGATGCGAAGCAGAGGAGGTTGGAGAAGTTTAGGAAGCTTGATCCGCCCGAGTTCAACTGGGCAGAGTCAGAGGATGCTCAGGATTTCTTGATCTGTGTCATTGGATTCTTCGCACTACGGGTATTGTGGATGTTAATGGAGTTTCTTTCACTACTTTTCAACTGATAGGGACAGTCTACAGACGGTGGGGAGATTATGAGTTAGCTAGGCTAGCTGATGTTGCACCACTTACGTGGCATGAGTTCTCAGTTCTCTTCTTAGAGAAGTTTGTTCCACAGACTTGTAGAGAGGAGTTGCATAGGGCGTTTGAGCAGCTACGCCATGGAGATATGACTGTGACCCAGTATGATATGAGATTCGTGGATTTGGCCTATCATGCTATATTTCTGGTTCCCACTGGGAGGAAGAGGATCAGGAGGTTCATTGACGGCCTCAACTATGGTCTATGTCACAGTCTGGCTCGAGAGGCTTAGACAGTTGCTAGGTTTGACCAGGTGGTCGAGATTGCTAGGCGTTTGGAGCAGGTTTGCAGGCTTAAGCATGTGGAGCGAGAGGGAAAGATGCCCCATAGATTTGGTGGTTTTAGTGGCACCTCATCTGGAGGTCAGTCACATCACAATAAAGGTCGTCCTTATAGGCCCACACAGATGACTCATTAGGTTCCTTGTGGTCCATTAGTTAGCAACAAATCATATAGCACGCCGAGCTCTAAGCACATACCGTGCTCCATCAATTCAGAGTTCGACAGTACCAGATTCTTCTAGTGGTTATTTTAGTTCTTGTAGTCCGATTCAGGGCCCACAGTCATTCCCAGTTCGAGGTAGCTATGATTGTGGAGAGTTGGGGCATGTGAGGAAGTATTGCCCTCGTTGTTACCGAGGTTCTATGTAGCATGGAGGCCAGATTAGACTCCTACATTAGTTGCTACACCACCCACTCAGCCAGCTCGGGGTGGAGATCATTCGGGTTGAGGTCACCCTAGCAGGGGAGGCCCGACAAGTGCTGATCAGGCTCGATGCTATGCTTTTCCTGCCAGGCCAGAGGCAGTTTCTTCTAACGCAGTGATCACAAGTAATGTTTCTGTGTGCCACAAAGATGCTTCAGTATTATTTGACTCCGGTTCCACTTATTCATATGTGTCATCATACTTTACTCGTTATTTGGATATGACCCATGGTTATTTAGTTATGCATGTTCATGTATCTACGCCGGTAGGTGATTCTATTGTTGTGGACCGTGTGTGTGGTCATGTGTGGTGACTATTGGGGGTTATGAGACGAGAGTTGATCTTTTATTGCTTAGCATGGTTTATTTCGACGTGATTTTGGGCATGGATTGGTTGTCGCATATCACACTATCCTTGATTGTCACGCTAAGACCATGACATTGGCGCTGCCGGGGGTGCTGAGTTTGGAGTGGAGAGTCTCCCTAGATTATGTTCCTAGTAGAATGATTTCATATTTGAAGGCTCAGCGGATGGTTGAGAAGGGATGCTTGGCATATATAGCCTTTGCGAGGGGCGTTAGTGCTGATGCTCCTATCATTGAGTTAGCTTCGATAGTGACATACTTTTCAGATGTGTTCCCAGCAGATCAACCGAGCATGTCGCCTGATCGGGACATTAATTTTGGTGTTAACTTGGTCCCGCGCACTTAACCCATCTCTATTGCACCATATTGTGTGGCATCAATAGAGTTGAAAGAATTAAAGGAAAAACTTCAAGATTTTCTTAATGAGGGCTTTATCAAACCGAGTGTCTCACATTGGGCTGCTCCAGTTTTATTTGTGAAGAAGACAGATGGTACTATGAGGATGTGTATTGATTACAGGCAGCTCAACAAAGTTACTGTCAAGAACAGGTACCCACTTGCATTGATGATTTGTTTGACCAGCTTCAGGGTACTAAGGTGCTCTCAAAGATTGACTTGAGATCCAGATATCATCAGTTGATATTCGGGATTCAGATATTTTGAAGAGGGTATTCAGAACCCGCTATGGTCACTACGAGTTTCTAGTGATGTATTTTGGGCTGATCAATGCCCAACAGCCTTTATACATTTGATGAATAGTGTATTCCAATCATATCTTGATTCTTTCATCATCATGTTCATTGACGACATATTGGTATATTCTCGCAGTCGCGAGGATCATAAGCAACATCTGAGGATCGTACTCCAGACTTTGAGGGAGAAGAAGCTATATGCTAAATTCTCCAAGTGTGAGTTTTGGCTTGATTCAGTGGAACTCTTTGGGCGCATGGTATCTAGTGAGGGGATCGAGGTAGATCCAAAAAAGATTAAGGCAGTTCAGAGTTGGACCAGACCATCTTCTGCTACTGAGATCCGGAGTTTCCTTGGTTTGGCCGGATATTATTGCCATTTTGTGAAGGATTTCTCGTCCATTGCTTCATATTTGACTAAATTGACCTAGAAAGGTACTCCTTTCAGATGGTCTGACGAGTGTGAGGTGAGCTTGCAGGAAGCTCAAGACTGCATTCACTATAATCTAAGTGTTTGGTATTGCTTACAGGTTCGGGATCTTAAACCATGTATTGTGATGCATCCTGTATTGGGCTTGGCGCGGTGTTGAAGCAGGACGGTGGGGTGATTGCCTATGTGTCTCGGCAGTTAAAGTTTTATGAGAAGAATTACTCTGTGCATGACTGAGAGGTTGAAGCCATTGTTCACGAGTTGAAGATTTAGAGGCACTATCTGTACGGCATTCCATGTGAGGTCTATACCAACCATCGGAGTCTCCAGCACTTGTTCAAGATGAAGGACCTTAATTTGCAGCACTGGAGATGGTTAGAGTTGATGAAAGACTATGATATCACCATATCATATCATCCGGGAAAGGCCAATGTGGTGGCTGATGGATTGAGTAGGAAGGCCGAGAGAATGGGCAGTTTGGCCTATTTGCCGGTAGCGGAGAGGCCACTAGCCATGGATGTTCAGGATTTGGCCAATCAGTTTGTGAAATTGGATGTCTCGGAGCCTAGCCGAGTTCTTGCTTGCATTGTGCCACAGTCATCATTGTTAGAGCATATCAAGGCGCTCCAGTTTGATGATCCTCACTTGTTGGTATTGAAGGACATGATGCAATGGGGTGGTGCTAAGGAGGTTGTGATTGGTGAATATGGTGTTAGGCAGCTTCAAGACGGGATGTGCGTTCCAAATGTTGATAGGTTGAGAGATTTGATCTTTGAGGAGGCTCACAGCTCGCTCTATTCCATTCACCCAGGTGTTACGAAGTTGTACCGTGACTTGAAATAGAACTATTGGTGGCGGAGAATGAAGAAATATATTATTGCTTATGTCTCTCGGTGTTTGAATTGTCAATCGGTGAAGTATGAGCATCAGAAACCGAGAGGGTTTATTTAGAGATTGGAGTTACTAGAATGGAAGTGGGAGTGCATCATTATGGATTTTATGGTAGGTTTACATTAGACCTTGAAGAAATATGACACAGTCTAGGTTTTTGTGGACCAGTTGACTAAGTTTGCACACTTCATTTCGGTGATGACTTCCTATTCTTCAGAGTGGTTAGCTCAGATTTACAATCGGGAGATAATCCGCTTGAATGGCATGCCCGTTTCCATCATTTCTAACTGAGGCACGCAGTTCACATCATAATTTTGGAGTGTGGTGCAGCGAGAGTCGGGGACACGGGTTGAGTTGAACATAAAATTCCATCCCTAGATTGACGGACAGTCCGAGCGCACTATTCAGATCTTGGAAGACATGTTAGGTAAATGTGTTATGGATTTCAAAGGTTCATAGGACCAGTTTCTCTCGCTCGCAGAGTTAGCATACAACAACAGCTATCAATCGAGCATCCAGATGGCCCCGTATGAGGCTTTTTGTGGGAGGCGATGTCGTTCGCTGATTGGCTGGCATGAGCCTAGAAAGGCTAGATTGTTGGGCATTGATTTGGTCTGTGATGCTATGGAGAAGGTTAAGGTGATTCAGGAGCGACTTCGTACAGCTCGGTCAAGACAGAAGAGTTATGCAGATCGGAAGGTCCGAGAAGTAGCTTACATGGTGGGTGAAAAGGTTCTATTCATAGTTTCGCCCATGAAGGGTGTGATGAGGTTCGGGAAGAAGGGCAACTTCTGCCCTCAGTATATTGGCTCTTTTGAGGTAATTAAGAGAGTTGGAGAGGTGGCGTGCAGACTTAACATGCTACCTAGTCTATTGGGATTTCACCCAATATTTCATGATTCGATGCTCGGGAAGAATTATGGAGATCCATAACATGTTTTGGACCTCATCATGGTGTAGTTAGATGGGGATTTGACTTATGATGTGGAGCTGGTGGCCAGTTTGGACTAGCCGGTTTGAAAGTTGAGGTCAAAGAATATAGCATCAGTGAAGGTGCATCGGAAAGGTCAACCGATCGAGGAAGCTACATGGGAGATCGAGCAGGAGATGCGGAGCAGATATCCTTACCTTTTTGAGACTCCAGGTATGATTCTAGACCCGTTCGAGGATGAATGTTTGTTTAAAAGGGGGAGAATGTAAAAATCCGACCTCATTTTGTGTATTGTAGCCTTTTCGCCCCTATTTATTGCCACTTATATGTCCATTTGTGGATATGTGACTTGCGGGGGTGGTTGGATTGGTTTCGGAGTAGTTTCGGAGTGAATTGGGACACTTAGTCCCAATGTTAGAAGCTTAAGTTGAAAGAGTTGACCATAGTTAGACTTTTGTGTTGACGACTCTGGAATAGAGTTTTAATGGTTCCAATAGCTTTGTATGGTTATTTTGGACTTAGGCATATGTCTTGATTTGGATATGGAGGTCCGTAGGATGGTTTGGTGCTTTTTGGCAAAAGTTGGAAAGTTGAAAGTTCGAAAGGTTAAGAGGTTTGACCGAGAGTTGACTTTATTGATATCGGGTTCGGACATCGGTTCCAGGAGTTGGAGTAGGTCCGCTGTGTCATTTATGACTTGTGTGCAAAATTCGAGGTCATTTCGAGGTGTTTAGCCTGTTACCCATTAGTTTTGAATTTAGAAAGTTCATTGGTTTCATTAGGCTTGAATTGGAGTGTGATTCGTGGTTTTGATGTTGCTTTGTGTTGTTTGAGGCCTCGAGTGGGTTCATATTATGTTTTGGGATAGGTTGGTGTAATTTGATAGGGTCCCAGGGGCCTCGGGTGTGTTTCGGCTGAGTTTCGGACCATTTCCTTCATAGTTGGACCGTTGATCTGGTGATTGGTGTGTGCTTCTTCGTGGTAGGTGAAATGCTCTTCGTGTTCGCGAGTCTTGAACGCGTTCGTAAAGCTTTGGAGGGCAGTGGCCTTCGCGAACGCATTCTCACAAAAGGGAGACCGGCTGGGGGCTTTAAGGCTTGCATTCGCGTGGGAGCTTTCGCATTCGCGTAGGCATTAGGTCGTTGGTCATCGCATTCGCGACTAGGTCATGGCGTTTTCAAAGGGGTTTTGGTAGCTGGTGAAGTTTGTGCTTCCCGAACGCGAGGCTTCTTCTGCGGTCGTGAATGGTAATGCTTGGGCAGAATATAAATACTCTATTTCGAGGGGTTGAGTTGCTATATCATATTTTGGGTTATGACGCTCAGATTTGGGTAATTTTGGAGGGGATTTTCACGATTTGGATTGGAGTAAGTATTTTTGACTCGGATTTGTCCATTATTCATGATTCCATCCTTGTTTTTTTAATTATTTAATTGGTGATTTGAATTGGAGAAAAGACTTTTCTAAAAGACTTTTCTAAAAGATAAATTGAGTATTTGAAGGTCAATTTGAGGTCGGAATTGGATGATTTAGGTATGGTTGGACTCGTAATTGAATGGGCGTTTGAAATTTGTGAGTTTTGTCGGGTTCTGGGGTGCGAGCTCGGAGTTGACTTTTTGGGTCGACTTTTTGATTTTGATAAAGATAGAAGCATTCTTGTTTGAAGTTGTTTCCTTCGACATTATTTGATGATATTTATTTGGTTATGACTAGATTCGAGTCGTTCGGAGGCCGATTCGTGCTGGAAGGGCTTTTTTGAAGTATTATTTGTGTGTTTTGAGGTAAATAACATACCTAAACTTTGATATGAGGGTATCTAACCCTGGGAACTACGTCATATGAAAGTATTGGGTGATGTATGTGCTAGGTGATAGGTGTGTGTACGTGCACCGGTGTGTTCATGATTTGAGGTAGATTTTTAGACTATTAGCGGACTCATTTTGCTATTATACCTTGTTATATATGTGTTTTTCCCTACTTGTTTGATTATTTGAACTCTGATACATGTTAGACATCATGTCTAGGCTATGTGCTATTTGTTTGAGATTTGATAGAGCTATTCTTGCCATTTTAAGCTATTTGCATTAATTGTACACATAGTCTCAATCATGATGCTGTATCCGTGTATTATATCTCTGTCTTAGTACTTTCTTATTTGATTCCTCACATGTTGTTGATGCCTCATATGTGTAACATTGTTGAATTTAATACTTTGAGATGTGGATAACCAAGACTTGACTAGTTGATGAGCTTGGACCATAAAGCCGATTTGGTACTAATTTTGAGGTGACGCGTGCGCCAGGCTCATATTTGGCTAAGTGTTATTGATTGGGACGACGCGTGCACCAGGCCCCACTATTCGGCTATATGATTATGATCAGTGATTGGGTAGGATCCGCCCGTCCGGAGTCTGACATGCCAGCAGTAGGCGCAAGTATAGTATTTTAGATATGTGCTTGATGATGGGCAGTTATGCCAGGAACCCGTACATTGCTAAGTGTGATTATTGTTGATGGATCCACTGTTTTATTATCATGAGCCCAAAACCCCACCGAAGGTAGTCGTGATGGCACCTAGTCTCTAAGACTAGATAAGCCTAACATTCATGAATAAGCTAACAGAAATAACGAACTAAGATAATAAAATAAGCGGATAAAGTTTGCAATAACTCCAAATTGGAAACATCAATAACAAGATCCCAAAAGCGGTGGAACTAAGTCATACGCTCTACAAAAATACACTAGAATCTCTAATACTACATTGTCTAAGTAGAAGATAAACAATAGTAAAAGTAATGACTAAAGGTGACTCCGAGGCCGTAAACGTCGAGCAGGTATACCTTGAAGTCTCCGGAACGATAACTGAAAAATCACTGGCATCCGGCACGAGCAGATGTAGCTAGATATGCACAAAAATGTGCAGAAGTGTAGTATGAGTACACCATAACGATACCTAGTAAGTATCAAGCCTAACCTCGATAGAGTAGTGCCGAGGCTACGTCAAGACACCTACTAGGATAAGAAAAACTGAAAAAAGTATAGTATAGTCAACCAATGAAAACGAGGAAATAATGACAATAAAGCAATACAATAAGGTAAGCTAACAACGAAAATTAAGGTAATAAAGTCAACAGGAAATGAGCATATGATGAGAACAACGAGTAATCAAAGACGGACAAATGCAAGTAAGGCAAGGAAGGAAACATCAAGAACTATTCAATCAACAGAATCACAGCCGTGGTACCACACTCATAACCTCATTTCACAATCCCAATCACAACCATTTCTTATACTGTCGCGTGAGCCTAATATTTAGATATTTTTTAAAATACTTTTTTCGAAATAGCTAGACGCACTTTAGCCCTCTTATGTCACCGCGTGACTTCAATTAATTCCCTTACTAGTAACACGCACATAAATCCCACCTTATGTCGCCCCATGAACATTAACCCCTATCCTTATACTGGAACATGTACATCTATATCACAACAGAATAAGAACTCGCACCACAAGTGCCCATGTGCCACAACATGCAAAAATCAACAATACCAAAGTTTCCACAACATATAGTCCATGGCTCAACCACAATGTGAACAAGAATCTCAATAGTAACAAAATTAATGGTAATTACTCAACAAGGAAAGATATCTCAATAATCAACAACTTCAACCTCAATGTGATAATAGCTTTCATAACATCAACTTCAATAACCCAAAAGAAGGTATTTCCATGAAATAACGATTTCTATGTATCTGTACGACATAAGCTTAACAACAAAAGAGATGGTATGAAATAGTATATGCATCTAAATGCATGGAGTAACTCAACATGAAAAGACATCATGAAATAACAACTCCCAAAAAGGATAACTCGACAATAAAATAGGTAACATGACAAAAAGAAAGAGATAACAAAGGCAATTAATGGCCAGTAACAGCCACTGTACCGTCGTTCGGTGGTGAAAAGCCACCGGACAAGTCCCAAATGATGCGTCTCAACTTTGCAAATAAACCCAAGTAGGCGCCCTCCTCTAGTTTTCCTTCGTATGGTGGAGCGATCACTGTAGCACCTGTTTACCCTAGGCTTCAGATAAGAATTAAATTTGTACGTGGTTTTAAGGGCACATGATTTGATTTGACACAAATAAAGGATAAATAAAAATAAAGACTAAATTCAGTAAGTAAATTGAGAGAGAATGCAAACCACAAATCTAGAATAGCTTGACCTTGATAGAGTTCTCTAAGATAAACAAATATGAAGCAAATGGATAAAGAAAATAATTAGAGCAGATAGTGTTTTTTGTATATTGATCGTTGTTTTTTCTGATGATCCTTTTACAATTATGCTTCCCCTTTATATAGGGAGGGGAATGAATCTTATACAAGGTAAAAAAATATATCTACAAGGTAAAATATCCCTTGAATTACTGATTTCAACGTCTTTGCTGATTTCCGCCGTGATTACCGCCGAGATACTTACGTATCACGGGATTTCTGGTCCTTCTGTTACGCAAATCTGATAAATTTACCCTAGGGCATTTTACCCTAATCGATCCCAACGGTCTCGTCTTGGATATCATGGCTTCGAGTTCCGTTTCGATGACGTTCGATCTCGACCTTCGTTCCTTGATGTCTAGAGCCCGGCCT